>OZ004697.1:55436053-55561585 GCA_963924545.1 Pogonocherus hispidulus
ATAGAGACATCGCGTAGCTAAGTAGGCCGCTGAAGAAGTACCGTATGTTACAGTAGGTAACTCGTACGTCTCTATGGGCATTTCGGGATTTTCGCGCCAAAGTTCGCTGCAAGGGTCTTTGATCTGGGTTCACATACGATACATCTTTCCAACATCTACAATGACGTAGTTATACTTGCGATGACGTAAAAGTAATGTAAACAGATCTGATTGTATAACTGGGCCCACCATCTGAAGGTCGTTGAAGGAGTAGCCGCTGCTAGATGGACAAGATGCATCAAAAACTATGCGTAGTTTTGTGGTCAGGCTACTGTCCTTTGAAACTCCGTGATGAGGCATGTAATAAGAGAAGTGAGTGTTATCATTATCTGTGACCTTGGACATGTGACCTAAATTTCAATTTCGTTGATGAATTTGAAATAGCGACTTTTTAAATCAGGATTATGCGCAAACTTACGTTGAAGAGATAAAAGTCTTCCTTTGCGTTATCATAGGCATAGCATAGGACTCCCCTAACCTACTTGGGGTGTCTTTTAAGGGAATTGTGACAATGAATTTTCCGTTCGCATCCCGTTGAACCGTTTCCAAATAATGTGTTTCATAGCTTCTCTTCGTGAGAGAGTGGCCTTTCGTTCGAGATTTCTTGGATTTCCCAAAATCTCGCGATTTGCGTATCCGAACCACGCGAGAAGTTGCAATGCGTGACGTGGGTGCGCTTGACTACAAGTCCAGCTACAATCCAGCCAAATTTGGTTTCTTGCAAAATCGGCTCATGGTTTGCTAATTTAATTTGACCCATGCACAAGATCTGCCAAAAGCAATCAGCACGTAGCAAAATATCTATCTTTTCCGGTAAATGAAAGTTGGGCTAATTCGATATGGCTTGGTAGTAGTATAGCTGTGCCGATCTTGCTCCAAATGTTTTGGAGCAGGATCGGCATAGCTTTATATCGATCAATTTTCGTTCATAGAACTGCAAAAGATCAAAGGTCAACGGTAACATGAACCTCTCTGTAGGGTTAATAGCCTTTGTCTAGGTCAACGATCTTCCTTGATGACTGTTTTGATCAAAGGTTATCGAACTGTGAAAGGTCAAAGATCAATGGTTTTTATTCAGAATCAGATGTATACAAAAAGTGGAGAGAGGGGGAGATGCTATAAACTTAACTATTGCAGCCGAAAGTTTTGTAGCACTGAAGATTCTGTAGAATATGCCTGTTCCAGTGAAATATAAATGCATCAAATGCGGTGGAGAAACCGAACTACCTAACACCAAATGTATTCCATGTGAAAGTGAAGAATTTTTTATGAATATGGATAAATCAAAGCATATACCAAGCTCTTATTTTAAGAAAAAATGATTTCAGATAAAGCTGTTAATACTTTCTAATAAATCATATATCTCAAACAATTGTTTCATTAGATATAACTATCCTGATTTAAATATTTTCCCAATATATAATATATTATTCATAAACGTATCCTTCAGTACTCAAAGTGCTAATAGGAGTATTATTTTAATTATGTGAATAATTAAATAAGATATTTGTTTTAAACCATTCTTTATTTTATATCTAATAAATACGTACATCACAATTGAAATAATTATTCATATGTTAGTTAGATAGCTATGTTAGATAGCTATGTTAGTAGCTAGAATGTTAATCCTTCCCATCACCGTTTCTAGTATTTCATGATGTTAACTATTGAGGATTGTGAGTATCTGATGATGTTTTCTTATGACTTTTCTGTTCTTCTTCAGCAGAATAGGCTTGCTCCGCATTATTCAAAACCTTTGTAGCCTCTTGAAGTCTGTACAAACACTTGCAAAGATGGATCGCTAAACGATGTTTTAATACTCGATGATGAGAGACCAGTGGACAATTGGCATATTCTGTAAAATAAAACACAAGTTACAATGTTTATTATAGAATTTCACGTTAAACATTCTTACCACGTTGATCCATTTTATGAAAAAATTTAAATGAATAAAATGAAATAGCAGTTATAATAATGAATGTTGTCAAGAACTGTGCTATTCCTGTACAGTTTACGTCAATATTTATATGCTCAAACTTGTGACATCAGAGTGGGGAGATATATTTTTAAACTGCATAGTTCGCATTTTAATTTAAGGAAGTATATTAATTGCTATTTAAGGAAGTATATTATTTTAAATTACGCTGTTTATAGTAACCTCATTCTAATTAAATTGTAAATGAGATCAAGTGAATCAAACAATCAGCATTTTTTAAACATATTTATTTGTTTCAAGTCTATAAATTATATAGTATACTACAATACATTATTTTTATTAATCCAACTATTATGCTTGTTATCAAAGCCTAACCACTTAACCAACACTTTATTTCCTTTTTTTCGTAACACCTTTTCAACTAAGTGAACTCCTGGGTGTCTTACTTTCTGTAATTCTAGCTCATAGAAGCCTCCTTTTACATCTTCACCACTTTCATCCTGTAATAAGTATGTTAAGGGGTTAGTCAATTTTATTTTTCTGATGATGAATATTTCATTAGACCAGTTTGCTGTGTATCCTTTTTTGAAAGCATCTCTGTATTTACTAATTCTCACATGATCACCAACCTTAAATTTGGATACTTTGTCAGCTATTTTTATATGAGTATAGGATTTCTTCAATATAGCTTTTGCATTTTTTAAATTAACATTAACAGGTTTTAAGCTTATTGTAGAATGCACTGTGTTATTATATCTGTGAACAATTTCTTCTAATATATTAATCCATTTGTAAGATCCTTCTAAATTAAAAGCACGCCATAGCATATTTTTCAATGTTCTAATAACTCGTTCAACAATAGAAGCCTTTTTTGTGCTATAAACGCTATAATGATTGATGTTATATTTTTGCATCAATTTTTTGAAATTCTCATTGTAGAACTCTTTTCCCATATCAGTTTGCAAGTTTCTTGGAATCTTTTTAAATTTTTGCAAAATACTGTTCATTGCATTTGTTACATCTAGCGCAGACTTAGTCCTCAGGGGTGATGTATATACAAATTTTGAGAAACAGTTAATAACTACTAATATATATTTACAACCTTTATTATCTTTTGAATATGATATTAAGTCAATCAAATCCGCTTGTATTAAATCATATAATCCTTTTATTACAGTCCTACGTCTTTTAAAATTTATTCTTGCAGGTTTATGTAATTCATTAACAATATCTTTTTTAACACTCGTCGAATTTGCATTGCCACTAAGAGTAACAGATTTCATATTGTATAAAAGCTATATATATTATATTTTGTTTATATATTATAATTTTCTTAAACCAATGGGAATTCGTATGAAAAATTCTAAAAACAAATTGCTATTTGTAGATTCTGTATCCCTTTCTCTAAATGATATATTATCACCGTGTTTTAACTGTAAGTTGATCAGTTCGTCTAATGAAAATTCCTTATCATTTATAACTGTAACAATATCAGTAGGATATCCAACTACATACTCAATCACAGCAGTCTCATAGAAGAATGCGTGACATGTTTTTATATTAGATATTAAATATCTCTTACTATTATCTTGAAAGGTATGAGATTGAAACGTTAAAAGAATATTATAATACATTTCTTCCACTACGTCTTCTACCATGTTAGTTGAAGATATCCGAAATATATCTCCTTGTTCTTCAAAAGATTCATTGTGTTGGTTTATATGTCTACCAAATTTATCAATAGTCATTTTATTCAATGATTTTAGATTCACGTAATTCTTCAATTATCGAGATGATTTCGTTGTTATGAGCCGTATGCCCAGCTGTCTGCGATGCAACTAAAAGACGTAACCTGTCTATGAGCTCATTTGGATCATTCCAATGTACATAATCTATTGGATTATTAGAAATTTGTTTTAACATGCCACCCAATCTCTTTCGTGTTAGGGGAACAATAGTTCGAGGTCTTCGTGGTGTTAGTGGATGTATATTCAAAGCAGATATAATGTTTCTATATTTGTAAGATCCATTACCTTGAATTTGTGCATCTTCAGCATAATCTCTTTTATTAGCATTCGTTCGTTTAACAATATCTAAATAGGTTTTTCGTTCACCTTCTTTAAAACCAACTGGATGCTTCTTAAACATTAATTCATAAAGTCCAGGAGTTCCTTTATACGTTAACCCACCTATCACTAAATCTTTACCATCGAATTTTATAGATGCATTACCAATCTTTAAATCATTATTCTCTGGATCATATCTTACTCCATACCTGAAGTCAAATTGATTTTGAACGTCACCAATCATTTTATGAATATATTCTCTTGGTAAGGAATCAAGTTCCTCTAAATAAGATAATGTAGTTGGTGAATTAGAAAAGTTTTGAATATATTCCTTTGCATCCTGCACGCATTGATCTACATCATCATTGTTTTCATATTTCTCTTCTTCACCTGTATAATTATCATTTTCAGCAATAACAGACGTATTTAAAAAACTGACTTCATCAGAAGTTCTCAATTTTTTATGTTCTAATTTGCTTTTTTGGGGTGATTTAAATGAAAAATTAGATTTAATATTCTCATCTATAGGCTCGCTTTTTATATTTGTTTCCCCATCTAATTTGTTTGCAATGGTCTGCAATCGTTTCGTGATAGGGAAAAATGATTGTTCCTGAATTATATCACCTTCCTTCAATGCATTCAGTTTTTGCTTTACGACATTTCTCTTTTCTATTAACAGTTTCTTTAGATCGATTTCTTTTTTCTTCATGATGTAAAAAAACAGGTGTGAGGCAGCAAAAAAAACAGGTTTGCAGCAGTAAAAAGCAGGTCTTACCAGTAAAAAAACAGATCTGAAGCAGTAAAAAGCAGGTCTATGACAGTAGAAGCAGATCTGAAGCAGTAAAAAACAGATCTGTAGCAGAAGAGAACAGGTCTGAAGCAGTAAAAACTTCTAATAAGGGGGTCCTCAATGCGCTCAGATCAAACAAATACTAAAACTGAAACAATTAATCAAGTTTTATATGTGTATATAATGATCAAATCCTTTCCTATATCTACCATTACTTATATCACTATCTTTGTCAATAACCATAAAACCATATTTATCTTTCCAGCAAACTGAACAGATTTCTTTAAAATGATGAGAGCTCATGTCAGTGTTAACGTGATCTTCATATATATGTTTCAAATTCAAGTCATCCTGTTTAAAAATAACTAGCATATTTGCATTGTCACGAATAAGATGTTTTGGAATATGTGTATACGTCTGACAAAGATAAAAACAGTCTACTTCTTTATGTCGTCCCATGCTGAAGTAATCTCTCATTACATTTTGTTTATCACAAGCTACATCATCAAAGATAAATATTGAGTTTCGTTTTACATCTTCAGGGGATAAAATATTGTCGCAGTTATTAAACGAGTGATATCCAATTCCTTCTATAGGTTTCAAAAGTTCTTCTAGAAATTTATATTTTGGTTGATATAAAGATTTCGAGAAAATATAAATATTTTCGAATTTCAGACCATTAGGATGTTCAATTAAAGTTATCATAACGTTAGTTTTACCACAGTTTGAAGGGCCCACTATCAGGCAACGAATTGTAGATGGAAATAATTCTCCATGTCTATTATGAATTTTCCTTTCTTTAACATCATTATCACTAATAGGCAACACAAGAGGCTGTTTTACAATACGCATGATTGAAATGAACTGTAGACAAATCACTGTTTTATAAGGTATATATATATATAAGGCTAACTTCATTTTTCAATCATTCGCATGTATAATTTGTAGCGACAAATGCTTACATATAATAAAGAAGAGAAAGTGGGAAAAGGTATCTTGAATTCAATCATAAATAATTTGCCAATAGAACTCCATATTCCTGGATATAGATTTTGCGGTCCTGGTACAAAACTTTCAAAGAGATTAGCAAGGGGTGATAGAGGAATCAACGGTTTAGATGAAGCTTGTAAAGAGCATGATATAGCTTATGCTAGAGAAACGAGCTTAGATAAAAGACACTTGGCAGATCAAATATTAGCTGGGAAGGCAATAAAAAGGTTTTATTCTTCAGACGCTTCCATAGGAGAGAAGGTAAATGCAGCAGGTGTAGCAATAGCAATGAAAGCTAAAGTTAAAGTAGGAATGGGGTGTAAGAATATAAGAAAAAGTAAACGTAAGGCGAAACGAAGGACGATAAAAAAAAGGAAGCATTTGAAATTTGGAGGTTCACATCATTTTAAAAATCTAGCAAAGCATGCTCGACTGGCTCTTAAACAAGGTAATATTAGCAATATCAATGAGTCAATTAAGCTTGCTCTAAAAGCTGTTAACAAAGTAAAAAGAAATAAAAATATTAAACCCGTTCGAATAATACCAATACCAAAAAGGGGTGGATTTTTACCATTGATACCATTATTTGCAGCATTAAGTGCACTGGGTGCCTTAGGTGGAGGAGCAGCTGGAATTGCGAAAGCTGTGAATGATGCTAAAGCTGCTAAAGATAAACTTGAAGAGAGTAAACGTCATAATAGAACAATTGAGGAAATAGAGATGGGCAAAGGACTTTACATGAGACCTTATAAACAAGGCTTTGGCCTTTTTTTAGGAAACAGAAAGCCTCCAAAAAGATGCCGATAAAATTACCTAAACGAGCTCTTACCAATTTAGATCTAATAAAATTAGCTAAAAAATTAAAAATACCGCATTTTCGAGGAGTCTTTATGAGAGATAGATTGCCACACCGAGTACGTTATAATGAAAGCAGTATTATTAACTTAGATAGCGAAAAAGGTCCTGGAACACACTGGACTGCATTTAAAAAAAATGGTGCAGAAGCAGTGTATTTTGACAGTTATGGAAATCTAAGACCTCCACAAGAGTTGGTTGATTATCTAAAAAGCAATGGATCATGTAAAATATTGTATAATAACGAACAGTATCAGTCATTTAACACTTTCAACTGTGGTCACTTATGTCTAAAATTTTTATATAATTAAAAGTATAGAGATCATTCTTTCACACTACAATTCTTACCATCGACCATGTCATATACATTCACTCTATCAGGAAGAAGCTCGACTCTTTCATCCAGATACCATCCTCCAATTAATTTGGATGGTAATAACGAATATGTTTTGGGGCTAATAAGTTTTGAATCATATAATTCTATTCCGAATATTGAAAAAAATAGAAATAATAAATTTTATTATGGATTAGAAGGTAAATATATTGAGATTCCTGAAGGCACGTATGAAATTGATTCTGTGAACAGATATCTTCAACAAGCTTTAGGAGATAAAAGATTTCTATATGATTCTGCGTTAGGCAGTGGAAACGAGAGAAGTGTAATGAGAAATTCTATACTGCTTTCAATTAAAGGTAATAATAATACTCTTAAATGTAAGATTAAATGTAGTGAAGAAATTGACTTCACTAGAGAAGACTCAATCGGTTCATGGCTTGGATTTAAACCACGTAAATTAAATGCATACAATTCACACGAATCAGATTTTCCTGTTGATATTTTTAGAGTAAATACTATTTGTATAGAATGCAATATAGTAGGCGGGTCCTATGTTAATGATAAACAAGCTCATATACTTCACGAATTTTTCCCTACAGTACCAGCAGGATTTAAAATAGTCGAGAGCCCCAGAAATGTGATCTATCTCCCAATCAACACTGAAGTAATCGATGAGATCGTTATTAAAATAGTAGACCAAGATGGTGAGATAGTCAATTTCAAAGAAGAACTAGTATCATTAAGACTACATTTAAAGAAGCTTAATAAGTAAATCAAAAATGGTAATAAGGTACAACAAATGCAGTTGCACTCAACGGTCTATAAAAACTGTAAATCTTAAACCTGTTGACATTTCCAGAAGCACCGTCAAACCGATAACATTAAAAAATTGGAAATTTTTAGAGTCCCTTGGCTTTAAGGTTATTTATAAAAACAGATAATAGAGAAATTTGTCTTGCCATTAATATTTCTACAAGAGATATGAATATCCTAAGGATAAATGAGAAAGCTTATTTTGACAACTCTATTAGTAACTCTGAAAAACATACTCATCAACCTTATACATCTACATCATTGAATAAAAACGATGAAATTCGTCTCCCCATCCAACAACAGGATATTTATACGCTACCAAGTGAAAGTTCATTATATATTGAAGGTAAAGTAGTTAAATCAGATAATACACCATCCGAAACAGCTAAATTCGTGAATAATGGTATTATGCTTCTATTTAACGAAATTCGATATGAAATAGGTGGATATGTAATAGATCGCATTCGACATCCAGGTCTAACTTCTATTATGAAAGGATATGTATCATTCAATAAAAATAAGAGTCGTTATCTACAAAAAGGTGGATGGTTTCCTTACGATAGAGAAGAGTCTAATATACTTGATAGTAAAGGAAATTTTAACGTTATTATTGATTTATCTACCATTTTCGGATTTTGTGAAGACTTCAAGAAAATTATTCTAAATGTTCGACAAGAGTTAGTACTAATTCGGGCTAATTCTGACGTTAATGCAATAATAAACTCTAATGAAGACGAATCAATCAATGTGGTATTAAATAAGATCCTGTGGAAAGTACCCCATATATCAGTTGCCGATGTAGAAAGATTGAAATTAATCAACACATTAGCCGAAGAGACAGAATTAGAAGTCCCATTCAGAGGTTGGGAGTTGCATGAGTACTCACTTTTACAAGAAACTCAACGTCACTCTTGGAACATCAAGACAGCGACACAACTTGAGAAGCCCCGATTTGTAATTGTTGGTTTTCAGACTGATCGTAAAAATAAAATAAATAAAAATTTTAGTCAGTTTGATCATTGTAATTTAACTAATATGAAATTATATCTTAATTCTGAAATGTATCCTTATGATAATTTGAATATAAATTTTGACAGCAATCATATAGCCACCTTGTATGATATGTATGCAAAGTTTCAACATTCATACTATGAAAAGGAGAATGAACCACTTTTTACTCCATCAGAATTCAGAGATCTGGTACCATTAATTGTTATAGATTGTTCCCATCAAAATGAGAGTCTTAAATCTGGTGCTGTGGATATTAGATTAGAATTTGAAACTAATAAAGATATATCTTCAAATACAACTTGCTATTGTCTTATACTTCATGATAGATTAGTTAAGTATAATCCATTATCTAGTGCTGTAAGAATTATTTAAGTAATATAGTTATAATAGAATATTATTGTTGTATCTTATTTTATCAATAAAAAAACTATAGGAAATGATTAAGATGCATTTTATTTTTTAATTTCATACAATATATCAAGAGTTCTCTTATAATCATGGAGATGCTTAGAAGGCCAAGGTCCAGAGTCAGGTCCACAACTCCATCCCAAGGAAGCATTTGAATCTTGTTCTGCTTTCCCCACATTATCTTGAATCCATTTGAGAATACTAGCATGTTGAGAATTTGTTGAGGGTTGAAATTTCCAATGTAGCTTCTTGGATTCTTGAACAGTGAGCAGTTCTAGAAGTGTACGACTTCTAGCATAGTATGCCGCTTTTGTGATAGCTTCATCAATGCAATACAGGGTTGATCTATAATTATTCAATATGTTTTCTATAGGGAAAGCTATATCGGAATAATACATATATGGATAATATTTACTATCAAAACTATCTAGTAACAGTTCAAATAGATAGATTTTAAATGCAATCTTCATCAAGGGATATATTTTCTCTAGAATACTGTCTAACTGTCTTAAATTAATGTCTTTATAACCTTCTTTTCTACACACAGTTATCACGTTTTCAATCATTGTATCCAGTTTCATTTTTTCATCTATTAGTAGTATAACTGTCTGGTGGTTAGGTTCCGTTTCATTTTCAGCTAACCACTTAAACGATTGATCTGGTATTACCACATTCTTCAATATATTGCTTAACAATATATGTTTTTCGTTGTCTTCAACACCAACTATGCAACGTTCAATAAACCGATTGTAAACTTCGCTGGTGGCACAGTGTAAAGCAATTTGCATTTCAGTAGAGAGTTTTTGTACGTTCATGTTATCTGATGGAATAATAAAAATAAACTATTGAAAGGTACGATTTACCATTATTAAGATAATTCTTTTACAAAATTTCAGTGTTGTGCTTCTAACTTTCCGATAATATTATGATATACTATATTTAGTTATGTTAATGATTATGTACAGTTTCAAAATTATAACCCCACGCCTTTGTGTCCGTACTGGTCGAACATAGGATTCTTTTGTCATCGTAAGGATTAAGAATCATCTTATTCTGTCGAATTGTATATACAGAATGTTTTCTTGATTTGATAAGGTGCTGGGGTTTGTAAATAATTTCATGATTAAATAAGGTTCTTTTATAATCATCAAATGATATTTTTTTAATACTTGCTAGAGTAGAACCTTTAGATTTTTTTATTAGTTTGGTACTAACCCTATAGGCATACATTTTTGCTCGCAGTCCGATAAATTCTAGCATAATTTTACCATTGTTTTCATCCTTCATTAATCCAGGAACTTTCTTATTTTTCTGTTCTATTCTATATATATTATCAGTTTCATAATCAGATGTATCGAATCTGTGACTGTCTTCTTTTATATATTCATAAATATCTGGAACCTTAAATTCATAAATTAGACTGTCTGTATCTGTGTATAATAATTTTGCATTACTAGCTATTTTTTTAAGTATGTAGTCATAATGAAACTCATACAGAAAGGTCTTAGATATGTCTAAAATACAAAATCCCGCATATATAGGTTTATTAAATAGTATTTCCAACTTATTCATTTCTATTATGATAATATCATTATCAAAAATATTGCAGCTATGGAAATTCGGCTTTGCAATACACTTTTGAGCCCCATAGCGTCCTTCCCACTTAGTAACTAGCCGAACGTCTTTATATTTTCTCACATTTTCCATTAATTTACCAAATACTGCATTAATCATTAGTTTATAGAAATTTTTATCGAAATCGTTCTTAGATTGTTGACGTAATTTAGTATTTAAATCAATATATTTCTTTAACCAAGGAGCTTGTTTAAATCTAAGAACTCTATTGATCTTTTTTAACTTTAATCCATATCTTAAGTACATTTTTAAATTTCTATAATGAACAATATAATTATTTTTTGAAAATAATGTTAGTAACAATTTTTTCAATTTTGACTTTGAAGAAGGTATTGGAGGCATCATGTGTTCGGGGGCTAACGGTAAATCATTATGAATTTGATGTAGGTATGATGGGTACTCTAAATCGCAATCGAAAATATATCCAATACTAGCATCATCTGAAATATTCATTACATCTAAATTTTTTATTTCTAAATCGTCCCCTTCTAGAAATATAAACTCTCCATATGGTAGATATTCAGACATTGCAGCCCCATATAAATTGTTAACATCAAAATACATCAAATATGTAGATTCTTGATTTTTGTCATACTGATCACCCATATATTTATTATTAGCTTTCGCATATCTATTAGAACACTGGGATACTCCGCCACGAAGTCCCCTTTCAATAAACATAACTTTTTCAATATCTGTTAAGAGCTCCAATTCAATCTCAGTAGTTTTAAGCATCGCATCGAATGCTAGGCCTGGAGCTGTATAAAAATGAAGCGGATCTAATTCATATGTTGCTAAACAGGTTTCGCGAAAATTTTCAAATATATCTACAAGTAGGATGACATCAGTTTTCAAATATAAATCTGAATATTCTCCTAAAGTTTTGATGTTAAATGTATTCCAAACATTAATGGCATGTTGATAATCTTCATCTTCAATTTCCTCATCATGCAACTGATTAAAGAAATTTATTTTTGAGGGTAAACATGTCTCAGAGAGTTTCTCCCACGAATCAATGTAATCATATGGAAAAACTCCTTTCCGTATTAGTAAGCTAAATTCTTGATCATTTTGACAGTGACTTCTAGTAATATTTTTTTTTGCATTATCTAAATATGAAGATAACGTATTTATACCACTAGACATAAATCTAAAAGAGTCAATAAACCTTAAACGTATCTTGGTACCATCAACTGATTTAGTGAATGAAATAAATTTTTCTTTATTTACTGGTAAAAGTTTAATAGGTCCGGGAAAGCCAGAGGCTAGTTGCTTTATTATAAAATTTGCGTCGTACCCGCTTAAATTGTGAAATACGACAGGTATACTATAAGAGTTTTTATAATTTAGATTGCAGTCTTGATGAGCGGCTCCTCTATATTCTGATGTAAGGTGACAGTGATCGCGAACTTTAATCTGATTCGATGTAAAAGGTTTTTTACAAATGTGACAATACGTTGCTGTAGCATAATTTAATTGTTGTACTGAAGTCAGTTCTTTCATTGATTTTATATTTTCAAATGTATTATCAATAAATTGAGCAATATTTAGTAGTTCCGAAATAAACCACTTTATACAGTCTTGCCCTCGATATATCTGAAATTTTGATAAACTATCGTCATATGAACATTTTAAATAATATGCAACGCTGAAAGGAGTATGTTTTTGATAATTAACAGAGTTACAATTTTCCAAATTTAAGTTATTGCACCGTTCTAGGATGCTCTCAAGATCGGCATATATCGCAAAAGGAACTTTTTCTTTATAATTAAAGTGTTTGAATTGTAAAGTATTCTCTGTCTCTTTTGGTAACCTTAAAGCGCATTTATTCATATTTGTACAGTAAAGCAAATGTTTTTTCAGTAGATCATCAGAGCTGAAGTGATTCAAGCATCTATAGCAAATGAAAGTTTTATGTGCATGAGAAGAAAGTTGTTTTGAAAATAATGCCGACATTCTCTTTATCCATGCGAAATGGTAAATCATTTTGTCGTTAGAGAGTTCTCTAGTATTATTTACAACAATGGAATTATTTTTATCTGCAGATAGTACCAATAAGTTAATATGTTCTCTATTGCTACTTTTATTGTCGCTTAAAGAAAGTGGAAGGACACTTTTGTTTTCTATACAGTATACATTAATAGCTAAATTATTGAGGTTTTCAAACTTTTTTATATCATCGAGTTTTATTGGAAAATTGATGGAATTATAATTTAAAACATTTTTGAAATGTGGATAACTTGAGACTCTCTCCGGATGTTTATTGTTAGCTGGATACAAAGCAGAAACTACAGCCCAAAGGAAACAAAATGGATCGTTATTTTTAATATTTATTACAGCTTTTTTTCGTGAGATAAACTCCGGAAGAGTGACAAAAGTTGACGATCCACCTTGTAACGGAGAAAAATTATTTATGTTGACTTTTAGATGTAGAATTTCCAGAAGTGCCCAACCAGAATCTTTTTCATTAAATTCTTCTAATTTATTTGTAAGAGCGTGAACTACATTTTCTTTATACCACTGCTTTAAATTAGTATTGATATCAACAGTTTTATTTTTTGTAGGAAACGTTTTCATTTCTATAACACCATCTTGAGGTTTAATGAAATTACATACTAAAATTACGTTTACTTTAAGCATGGAATTATTGACGAGTATTTTAATTTTACGCTGAAAACTAGCAAAAGCCTTATTCAAAAAGCATAATGGATCCTTAATACGTAAATTAGCAATAACCCCAGTACACAATCTTCCACCAAAACATGAATCGACGGAGTGCCATACTAAACTTCGATTGCGTTTTTTGCTATTATCAACTATACCGCCTCCTACTTTCATATGAGGCTGTTTTAAATCTTGTAATTTAGCTAAATAATATTTTAATAGGGCTAAATTTCCTTCTAATCTAAAAGGATTTTCGGTTTCTTTCTGGTTATGAATTTTATTTTTAATTGCTTTTTTCAATAAATTAATGTTCCGTTTTAGTATTATTATATGATTGATTATTTCTTTTTTAGTTTTTAACAGCTTTATAGCTTCCGCAGTAGTTTTCACAATTCTAGAACTAAGAGAAGATACAGTTGCGAGATTCATAATTTCGGTACACACAGAAGCACAACACTGAGTAAAATAATGTAGCACAATAAACAGATTACGGTCAGGCTTGTAAATGAAAACTGGCTAAAATATGTA
Organism: Pogonocherus hispidulus; assembly: GCA_963924545.1. Taxonomy (NCBI): domain Eukaryota; kingdom Metazoa; phylum Arthropoda; class Insecta; order Coleoptera; family Cerambycidae; genus Pogonocherus; species Pogonocherus hispidulus. The sequence goes on from OZ004697.1 coordinate 55,450,126, forward strand.
GCACGATCAAACGTTCGAGTAAAACTGATGGATTGCGGCAAAGATGAGTTATTTTATATTCACCGTATTATAAAGTTATCAAAATTTCACAGAGCAAATTTCCTGATTAACCTAATATGATATGCTTGCGCTGCTAAAACGTTTTATTCAATATCTGATTAAATCAGCGCAAAATAAATATTGCTGAATATGAATTTACTACTTCGCTGCAGGCACGCCGCTCAAGTCTAAAGTCAGCATATCTGACGGTCATTACACCTTTACTTTTGAACAATTTTGCTGTCCACTCATCTTCTGAGTTAGGTGACCTGATAGTTTAATGTCCTTAACAGAAGTGGCTTATTAAATTATAAATTTTGCTTATTCTGTAATTTTACAGGAAGCAAATGTCGTTACACCTTCAGTCTCGAACAATTTTACTCTCCACACGTAGCGTCTGAGTTAGGTGACCTGATAGCTTAATGAACTTGATAGAAACGGATATTACTGCATTTGTAAATGCTGAATATGAGTTCGCTGCTTCGCTGCAGGCACACCGCTTAATTTTAGGTATCAAATTACAATTCAAGGTGTCACATTACCATTTAAGGTGTCAAATTTCAATTTAAGGTGTCAAGTTTCAATTTAACGTGTCAAATTTCAATTTTAGGTGTCAAATTTCAATTTTAGGTATCAAATTTCAATTTGGGGTGTCAAGTTTCAATTTAAGGTGTCAAATTTCAATTTTAGGTGTCAAATTACAATTTTAGGTATCAAATTACAATTTTATGTATCAAATTTCAATTTTAGGTATCAAATTTCATTTTGAGGTGTCAAGTTTCAATTTAAGGTGTCAAATTTCAATTTTAGGTGTCAAATTACAATTTTAGGTATCAAATTACAATTTTAGGTGTCAAATTTCAATTTAAGGTGTCAAGTTTCAATTTAAGGTATCAAATTTCAATTTTAGGTGTCAAATTACAATTTTAGGTATCAAATTACAATTTTAGGTATCAAATTTCAATTTTAGGTATCAAATTTCAATTTGAGGTGTCAAGTTTCAGTTTAAGGTGTCAAATTTCAATTTTAGGTGTCAAATTACAATTTTAGGTATCAAATTACAATTTTAGGTATCAAATTTCAATTTCAGGTGTCAAGTTTCTATTTAAGGTGTCAAATTTCAATTTTAGGTGTCACATACAATTGTAGGTATCAAATTACAATTTTAGGTGTCAAGTTTCAATTTAAGGTATCAAATTTCAATTTAAGGTGTCAAATTTCAATTTTAGGTATCAAATTACAATTTTAGGTATCAAATTTCAATTTTAGGTATCAAATTTCAATTTGAGGTGTCAAGTTTCAGTTTAAGGTGTCAAATTTCAATTTTAGGTGTCAAATTACAATTTTAGGTGTCAAATTTCAATTTAAGGTGTCAAGTTTCAATTTAAGGTGTCAAGTTTCAATTTAAGGTGTCAAATTTCAATTTTAGGTGTCAAATTACAATTGTAGGTATCAAATTACAATTTTAGGTATCAAATTTCAATTTAAGGTGTCAAATTTCAATTTTAGGTGTCAAATTACAATTTTAGGTATCAAATTACAATTTTAGGTGTCAAATTTCAATTTAAAGTGTCAAGTTTCAATTTAAGGTGTCAAATTTCAATTTTAGGTGTCAAATTACAATTTTCGGTATCAAATTACAATTTTAGGTGTCAAATTTCAATTTAAGGTGTCAAGTTTCAATTTAAGGTGTCAAGTTTCAATTTAAGGTGTCAAATTTCAATTTTAGGTGTCAAATTACAATTTTAGGTATCAGATTACAATTTTAGGTATCACATTTCAATTTGAGGTGTCAAGTTTCAATTTAAGGTGTTAAATTACAATTGTTTCGAACAATTTTATTGTCCACGCAGCGTCTGAGTTAGGTGACCTGTTAGTTTAATGTCCTTAACAGAAGTGGCTTATTAAATTATAAATTTTGCTTATTCTGTAATTTTACAGGAAGCAAATGTCGTTACACCTTCGGTCTCGAACAATTTTACTCTCCACACGTAGCGTCTGAGTTAGGTGACCTGATAGCTTAATGAACTTGATAGAAACGGATATTACTGCATTTGTAAATGCTGAATATGAGTTCGCTGCTTCGCTGCAGGCACACCATTTTGCTGACTCTGTGATTTTAGAGGAAGTACATGTCGTTACACCTTTAATCTCGAACAATTTTCTGTCCATGTAGCGTCTGAGTTAGGCGACCTGACAGTTTAATGTACTTAACAGGATATTACTGCATTTCTGACTTATGTTTGCAGTTTCAAATCGTATAAATGTATTGAATCAAAGCTTCATGATTTAATTCGCAATCTGTAACGAGTACGGATAGATCGACGGTACATCTAACCTTTTTCTTAAATAAAACTTTGTGTTCGTTTGAAATAATAAAATATGCATTGCGGAAAGTCTTTCTTAAGTGCTGAAGAAAGGGAGGAACTAACCAAGGGTTTGATAATCCACCAAAATATCCGTGTGGTATCACCGCAAATACCCGCGGCTGTAGTGGATAGTGAACCCGAGGTAGTGGAGATATCTTCATGCACAGAAGATGAGAGGTAATTTTTTTCTTATAGAAACCAGTGATACTTAATTAATTACTATATTATTTTTTAACAATTTATAATTTCTCTTTTTGTTTTTATAGAACACCACGCAATAGGATCCCTGATGAGGCTCGGCAGCAGAGGGAAGACTTTCAGGAGCCTTCCACTTCAGGAGTAAAGCGCCGAAAAGTGGAGGATTCTGAGAGCCTTCCTCCGGTTCTAGCACTTCGCCGAGGGTAAGTACATAAGCATTATTTCTTTACAACTTGACTATTCATATAATTTTTGAACTAGCAATTGAATACTATGTACGGTGAATAAAACATGTTTTAAATGTATCTCATATTTAAAAAATCATACAGAAATTAAGTATCTACTTACGATCCGAGCCTATAATTCTTAAGTAAACAAACGTCCTATAAACCTTTATATAGGGTGTCCCACCTAAGATTCATTGCTTCATAGACCTTTTATCTAAAATTATATAAAAAAATGTTAAACACAAAAGTTTCGCCGAATTATGTAGGTCATCTTCAGAAAATATTTTTCATTATACGGAGTGTTTAGTTTATCCTAGGCTCTATACAACTTTGTTTTTTTTTTATTTAAATGGAACACCCTGTATTTTTTTTACATTTTCGGGAACAGCATGCAATTCTGAATTAAAAACATGTAGCCAAAAAATCTTTTTTTCTTAACATCTTTTAACAAATTATAAAATGGAAACATATAACATACTGGTTGTGCAAAATAATATATTTCAAAACCATTAGTATCGTTATATACTTATTTTTTTAGAAAAAGCTAATTTTCAATTTCTTTTTGTTACAGAGGAAAGAACTTATCGATGTTGCGAGCCAACATCGGGAATCCCCATCGAGATCTGCGGACTCCTTCCCCGACACCATCGGAGTCCTCTGTGGCCTCGTCGTTACAAGAGCCCGATCCTGTTGATCAAGACACTATGGTAGTCTTTGTTCAACAGGAACAACAAAGGCGGGCGGAATGGACAGCATTGGCCATAAGACGGAGGAAGCAGGCAGAGAAAATTCAGAGAGGAGTCCGTAACCGCTTGGCGGTAATTCGGCGGCAGAAGGAGGCCCTCCAGCGTCAAATGGATGCCCTTGATATGGAAAGGGATGCTGCTGCCGTCGAATTGCAGCAGGTAGATGCGGACCTGCTGCTGGTACTTAGTGAAATTGATCGCTAAATTTTTAGCGATCAATTTCATAATATATATATACAATAGTTAGTTATTAGAACAGTATTGTATACTTTAATATAATATTTTAATAGTAATTTTTTGTGTATAATATAGTATAGTGTAATTTTTAGAATAGTTTTATATAATATTTTAATAATAGTAAATTTTTTTATGTATATATATGTGTGTATTTATAATAATAAAAATAAAAATAAAAAACATTATTAATTACATCTTGTGTTTTTTCTAAAAAGTTTTCATAAGAAAACATTTTTTAGTTTTCAAATGCAGAGTGTTAATTGTGAAGTTTACATTAAATTTCAATCAATAGGCTGAAATTATTTCTATTTAAATAAAAACCCATTTTATGGGTTATCTATTATAATATTCTCTCTCTGTCTCTCATTCAGAACAAGGAAATATTTTTTCTTAATTAGTTAATTGTTTTATTCTAAAAAAAATTTTAATTATCTACATAGTATACTTCTCAGAAGTTTTTTCAGCTTTTAAATATAGAAATAAAATAATTAGAAACTGCATATATTTAAGAAAAAAATAATTTTATTTAAGAAAAATCGAAATTCTTTTATTTTTTTAAATCCAAATGTGCTGAATAAAAAATGCTCTTTCCTTCAAAATGACTCTCTGAGATAGTTTTGCTTACAATTTCCTTATAGGTATTTCTATTGTTTTAGAATTTGTTCTTTTTTGTTTTAGTGATAAAAGTATATAGTATGAATTCTTTATATAGGATAATTAATAGAAACAATTCTAATTATTTTTCATTACAGTTTTATTTTGTACAGACCAGAATATTATACATAAGAAAAAATATAATAACCTACTAACTACAATTTCATATCATCAATTTTCTTTCTAATTTCGTACATTTTTATATTGACTTTTATTTCATGTATTGTTTTTATATGCCTCTCTAACTGCTTCCAATATTTCCTAATAAGACGTTCCATTTCAACCTGTCTTCTAGCTTTCATTATTCTTCAGTAAATATAATATTTGTAGTCAAGCCGATGGATCCTTTACTTACGAGATATATCGCTTGACTTCTTAAACTGTCATTAAATTTTTCAACGCCTATTTTTTCAAAATAATGAAAAAATCTTCGTGGTAAATAGGTGACAAAGTCTTCAGTTTCCACTAGTAAACTTTCACCATATTTCGTTTTACTAACTCTTAATTGCACTATTTTATACTTTTGGTTTAGTACCAAGTCTTTCACGTTCCTTAGAACTTTGTATGAAGTTTCTCTATTTACTTGTTGTAGATCCATATCGATTGAAAAGACTCTTATAACTAAATTATATTTATAAATTATGTTCATATATATTATCCCTACCTCTTCCTCTCAATAAGGATTGCAGAAAAGTTTACAAAGCATATTTTTAACCTTTGTAATTTTATATTTGAATAATATTATTTTTGTAAACGTAATCTAATTTAAAAAAACTTAGCTAGCATTTTCTTTGAACGGAAATGAATGTCTCCTCCATCCCCCCTCGGTAAAATAATTGATAAAAACGTTCCACAAAGCAGATTTTTTTTGTAAACGTAATCTAATTTAAAAAAACATTAGCTAGCATTTTCTTTGAACGGAAATGAATGTCTCCTCCATCCCCCTCGCTAAAATAATTGATAAAAACGTCCACAAAGCAGATTTTTTTTGTAAACGTAATCTAATTTAAAAAAACATTAGCTAGCATTTTCTTTGAACGGAAATGAATGTCTCCTCCATCCCCCCTCGCTAAAATAATCCATAAAAACATCCACAAAGTAGATTTTTTCAACTATTGTAATTTCGATTTGTGTTTTTGTAAACATAATCTAATTTAAAAATACTAGCTTGCATTTTTTCTTTATTGGGAATATCTTTCCCCTCTACGTCTTTAATCGTATAAATACTCGCATAAAATCTACAAGAGCATCATTGTTCTGATATAGCTAGTTCTATATACATACATTTCAATATTAACAACCTCTCGTTAGTGAAAGTAACCCTATAGAAAAAAAATGGAGCAGTGCAGCGGTAAGAATCTCTAATACGAAGTTCTATAATAAACACTATATTTTTTGGTTTTTTTTTTTTTACAGAATTTATCACTTGCCCATTAGTCCCACATCATCGAGTGCTGAGACATCGCCTACCTATCCATTTGTGGAAATGTAGGCGTAGTCTTCAGCAGACGCAGCAACAGGCCCAACGACAGCAGGCTCAGCAGGACTCTCAACGACAAAGAGCATCAACTTCCACAGCATTGGAAGAAAACTGGGATGGTGGCTGTTCTTCCAGTTCTGAAAAACAGCAGGATTTGACTTCTACTGTCCAAGAATCTTCTATTTCCACTTCCACTGCTGGTGGAATGGGGCTTTCTGCTGATGGGCAAGAAAACTGGGACGATGACTGGTACGAAGAACAACAGAGCAATGAATCATAATTATATTATAATTAATATAAAAAATAAAAATTTTCTACAAAAGATAATGTATTTTTCTTAAGATCCACATAATTTTTCGTTAGAATATCTTCACATCATTTGATACATTTGGATTTAACTTGGAATAGATATATTATACAAACAAATCGTCAGTGATATTAAATATTTGATCGATATAGTAATAGAGCCGTTGACGGCTATTAACCGTTGATATATTACAATTCGATGAACGAAAACTGATGATCTTCGAACTTTTACAGTTCTATGAACGTTTTACAGTTCTATTTACGTTCTATTGATCGATATAAAGCTATGCCGATCCTGCTCCAAAACATTTGGAGCAAGATCGGCACAGCTATACTACTCACTTAAATACCAGGGGCGGACGCAAACTTTGGGGGTCCTGGATTAACACTACTTAGGGCCTACCTAAATAGGCCTATATTGTCAAAAAAACTAGGTTACAAAATGATTAAAAAACCTGTAAGAGATAGACAGCATTTTCAATGAGTTGAACACGTTCTATCCATTCCTGGCATTGCCACTTTCTTAAGAAATGTCGTTCAGTTCTAGAAGTATTTTAAATGTTTGAAACATCTAACTACATCTTCCTACTGCCTGATTACCATTGCTTTTGCTTTGTATGAATGAGATGTCGAAAACAATCACTCCATGCATGATTCAAGGTATGTTCCGACTGGTTCACTACTCCAGCATCTCCACATCTTTCATCGAGACCAACCACCAAACACTGACCGATTTCGCACTTATTCAGTGCTAATCAGAGTGCCATAAATAGTGGCCCAAAACCAGACCCTCCACCCCGACCATGTGGTCTATTGTGGCTCACACCTACTTATATTTCACCCAACAGGTCCAGCCTCTTAATGAAGCTGATCACCTTATTGGGTGAGAACTTATTCAGATCCTCTGGCAGAAGTTGTCCTTTGCCAAACAATGAGTATCTGATCCTTTCCCCAGTGGGGCAGGTGCATAATGTGTTCTGCCGTTTCATCATCTTCTAAGCCAAGCGGCACTCAGCATCTTCTGCTAGGCCGAATTTGTACAGATGATATTCCAAACGGCAGTGACCAATATATAGGTCAATTAAAGTTCGTAGGTACAACCTGTTTAACTCTAAAAGTTTTTTTAGTTCTTGTTTTTGAAGGGTTTATTATGAACGCCTTCGAATGAACTAATCTTGGTAGTTCTTGCCAGTACTGGAGGATTGGCCCCTGAGCCCAGGTCAAGAGCGTTGCTTTGGCAGTACTCGAGGATATGCCAAGCACCGGTTCTGGTCCGACAAGGATTGTCTTTCCCGAAGATAATAGACGTCAATGCTATAAAGGCACTTGCGAAAAAGCAGGTCGCTATCTATCTGTCAATAATGTCAACAAATGTCAGACGGATAGTAACATAGACCGGAAGAGGGCACTACTGTGTTTCTCACCATAACTAACTTATCATCGATGTTTCACTACATTAAAAATTCACAATATTGCTATGCTTAAAACAGTGGTTGTAATACCGGGTTTTTTGCCTTGAAACAAGGCTCTTAACTATGATTTATTACAATTTGTAACTATTTCGAGGAAAAAACCAAAGAAATTAGTAAAAAAACATAAAGACAAAAATACTCAGATAGACAATTACTTCCTTGTTTTCATTTTTTAAGCGTTTGTAATAAGGAAGCAATTTAAACCAACGAATTTATGCATGTAAAGCGACATAAATTATGTCATCATGTGTTACATGATAGATTGATAGATTTAAAGAACTGGGGAATTTTACCTGTGCTGGTTCTCCATATACAGATCGATCCAGTTCGTCCTAAGATTATGCGTCCTGCAGTAAATGGCTATCGTTAAAAATATCTTTGAAAAGATTTATTTTATTTATGTTCGCCATGTATGTATGTCTGTATGCATATTGCACTAATCCGGGCGAAATAATACCTACTAAACGTGCTTTTGACCAGTGAAACTACTGACATAGATAACCATTATATTTCTTAATGTTTCTATTATTAACTAATTTATCCTTTTATTTAATGGAATTACTTACCACTCATTAACTACATATATTACTTTTGGTATACAATGCTAATAATAAATAATTTTATACGTTTCTGAAGGTTATTTATAGCGAATTTTTCTTAAGGATCGTTAGCTTGGCTTGATGGATTCATTTATGTCTGATAAATGTTAATAAGTCTCTAATTTTTATGAAAATTTGTTTTGCGTAAGGTCTCGGTGAAATAATGATGCAGATGCTGTCTACAAAAATTGTAACACCCCATATAGCAGAAGCAACATACATTGCTAATTGACATAAAATTGTTCCCACACGATTTATGTTTAAATTCGCTGTAAAATCTCGATTAGTACACTCGATAAATAGTTTGACAGAAACATATTTTCAAAACCAAAAACAGTACTCTGTTACGCTCGGTATTGAAACAGATGAATACTGCCCGTCAATATCCATTGACCGTGGTCATCACCTGGGATAGTTTGGGGCCGAGCGGGATTATCACTCTTTACCCTCCTCATCGCTGTAGGTCCGGACTACCTCGTAGAGGTGGACCCCATCCTTCACCAACCCCGATCACAAAAAGTGATAGGTGTGGGCGATTCGTGTGGTCTCCTCCTGACCTTGCTCTACCCTGCAGGCTGGGTAGGATCTTCTAGCGCTTCTGTCTTGTCTCCTTTCTTCGCCTGCATATCTGACCCGCCGGGGGTAGTCTGTCTCGGGCGGGGGCGGCAAGTACCGCTCTTGTCCTGGGTGATGGTTTGGGGTAGGTCAGGAGTGTCTGTGTAGTCGAGGATGCACCTCTAAAGGAGCCAACTGGCCCTTTTCTCATATTTGCAACTTTTCTGTATCTTTCAAAATAAAAGAGTTGCAGCATTTTAAAGTATTTCCTCAACTACGCCGTTCTCTACATAAAAAAAATCTAGTTTTACCACAATGTTTTGTTTGAAAGCAAATTCTAATAAAAAAAAAATATTTCGCCCCCTCCTAGAGATTATGGAGGCGACGTCTATGTCTATCGCTGTACCTGGGGTACCAGTAATATCTCTGGAGTTACAACCACAGAAATAAGAACTAACTGGACAAGTAAAATCCTGTTTTATCAAACAATTATTTTAATTTAAGTGTAACGAAATGAGTTGTATCATATTATAGTTCGAATTTAAACTAAGGTTGTACTACGCAATGAGGCCATGTGAGGTGTGAAGTACGCGCAAGAAGGAGGGACTCGAACCTCGGACTATGGTGATTTTAAGCTGATGATGATGACTGTCGTACAAGAGATAAAAGTACAAATATGACAATATAAATAGTATTTTACACATTATTACGTTAGATACAAGTCAGGCAGGTGAGGTTTTACAGTACGAGTTATTTTGAACCGGAAAGTGTAAATGAGTACTTTAAACGACTACCTACTGGACATGTATCGTATATTTTATTTTATACCATCGTCGTTTTAATATAAAAATGAATTATTGTTAATTTTAAACCAATCATTAAAATAAAATCTCGCAATATTCAAATTGCTTCACTATCTTAATAGCCTTGACATGCAAGGTGACATTAACCTTCTTTTGACGTATAATTTTCTTTGGTTGTGTTATAATAATGTAGTGCTCAGAGGGAATTTTAAATAAATTCCCTAACATCGTAGCTTCCCTGAAATGGGTAGAAAAGCATTATTTATATTTGCCTTGCTTTTAGTTTTACTAAGGCTGGTCTTTCCATCTCTTTATAAAGTTGCTTTTAACTAAAAGAAACTTAAAGTTAACAGGTAAATTTACCTGGCTGTTCAAAAAATAAGTCTTTTTAACATAATTTACCTGCTCTTTTCTAAAACGACTGTTTAATGATATTGGAAATACTGATTAAATAAGAAAATCTATATAATAAAGTGACACAAATGAAATGCGTCAACCTAATCAACAAAATATGTCAATTATGACAACATTACCTAGATAAATATAACATACTGTGGCTATAACCAACTAAATATAACTTTTTTTAAGTTCTAGTCGTTTCTGGGATCTCTGGGATCTCTAGTTTAAATTTAATATTCAGAAGTGTAAAAATGTCTTCCCAGGATGATACAGTAAAAAGACTTGGAACAAATTGCCCAAGAATTTGAGCTCCTCACTAGTACAAATCGTAGCAGTTCAGTCCTCATTTCAAAATATGATTCAATAAAACATATAAAATCTAACAAATACGTTGATATCATTTCTTCTTTATTATTACCCTGTTAGTGTGATGCCGTAAATGTTATTCGATTTCTTCTAGAATATTTAACACCGTTATTTTTGATACACGAAATGTCATAAATTCTTCATCATCCCAGATGTTTCAATTGTCTATATGAGGCCTTACTGTATATATTTTTCGTTCGCGATTTGCAATATTTACCATGTTTATAATTTCACGATCTAATATTTCTTCTTCAAAATCAATAATGTTTTCCATTATAAAAATATATTTTTTGACGTTTTATTAATCAAATTGTTTACTAACACTCAAATTGTAAAATTTCTGAGGTTGGAAATCTCTTTGTAACAACTTATAGGCCAGTAAAAGTGAGCGATAAGTTAAAGAGCAGATAGAGAACTTTAAAGACAGGATTTAATTTAAAACACAGTGACTTGGCCCATTTTGTAGTTACAAGGGAGATAAATATATAAAAAATAGACAAATAACGATAATTGGGAGTGCCAGTTTTGTAAATTTCACAACAGCGTGTCAACAGTGACCTCACGTGTCGGATGATTCCTTTGGATTTCCTAAACGCCTCACTGACGTAACTGATATCATATCTGCGTTTGCACACGCAAGGTCTACCTTAGAAGCGTGATACGAATATCATCAGTTGTTAGAGAATACAAATTAAGTACCTTTGTCGCACAGAAGTAAAGTTAACTGTTGATTTGGCTATCGTTCAAATACCCTCGTCGGTTTTGGGTGCTGTGTGAATTTTTTCAGAATTAACCTTGTCCAATTCTGTCCAAAATAAAAGGGAAAAGTAAAACAAAGTACCTACCTACCCAATTTTTACTAGTTACCCAGTATGACTTTTAAAGTCATACTGATATATATATACAGTGTTTCCACTTGGATGTAATAACATTAGTATCTTGGGAACCGTTACAGATACAGAGCAGGTTAATTTGGGCCAAAGTTGCGTAATTTGGCATACCTCAAAAAAATCAAGACGAACATAAGCCCAATTAGAGGATAAGTAGCAGAGTAAATTTAAGTATAAAGAAAAAAGACAAAAATACTTATTAAAAACAATTAAATATCACATACAAACATAAAAATTAACAATAAAATTGATCCTATGCAATAAAATTCGATCAACGATTTAAAACAAAAACTATTAAATATGAACGCGACAAAAAGAGGTAACATACATCGGGTCACTGAAACACTTTTTTAAATCCTGAAGATGACAAGGTAAGATATCTAAAGAGCCTTCAATTTCAGCGTGGTTCTGTAGCACTTGATATAAAGGTGACTTTATCAGTAAATCGGTGCGAGCAAATGGTAAGACAAATAAGCAATGTCGGCTATTGGCGATTCCAAAAATGAATCCGCCTTCTGCATGAAAATATTTGAACCTACTTAAAAGGTAATTTTTTGGCGGCTTATTGCTGATATAATGATAAAGAACACGTATTTGGGTTTTTTAACGTAATAATTTAGTGGTGCTTGTGATTTTTTGGTATTACAAAGTTAAAAACGACGTGGTTAGTATTTGTACATCTTTATTTTTACATTTTAATAAATGGCATTCAAAAGAAATCAGCACAACACAAACTGCCGTGTTTAAAGGTGTCATTCCACAAAATGTGTCAATAGAAGTATTTAAGATTGAAGATAGGTAGAAGTTTGGCCCTAGTACAGGGTGGCGCAGATGGATCGGGTGGTTTTAAAATACTTGTCAAACTGTCAATTTTAAAGGTATTGGATTGAAATAAAGTGCAAAACGTGTAGTTACAATGGAAGTTTATTAACAAAAAATTAGTAAAGTTAGTTTTTAAAAATTACATCCATCAAATGCCCTCCTTCTCGAGCGACGCATTCTTGGAGTCGGTCCTTAACGTTCCGCATTGCCCGCTCAAGCACATCACCAGGAATTAATGTGATTTCGTTGTGAATTGCTGCCTTCAACTCCTGAATGGTCCGGGGATTGTTCATGTACACCCTTGCTTTTAAATAGCCCCATAAGAAGGAGTCACATCCCGTGAGGTCCGGTGAGCGAGGGGGCCAATGGAGATCTCCATTACGGGAAATCAAACGGCCAGGGAACAGAGCGCGTACAGCTTGCATTGATATCCTAGCGGTATGTGCAGTTGCCCCGTCTTGTTGGAACCACATATTGTCCATGTCGTAATTGTTCTCTTCAAGTTGTGGGAGAAGAAATTCTTCAATCATGTTCACATAACGCTGCGAATTAACAGTAACCGCCTGCTCCCTTTCATTTTCAAAAAAATAAGGCGAAACCCCACACCAAACCGTCACTTTGTCACTATGGAGAATTCAATGCAAGCTGTACGCGCTCTGTTCCCTGGCCGTTTGATTTCCCGTAATGGAGATCTCCATTGGCCCCCTCGCTCACCGGACCTCACGGTATGTGACTTCTTCTTATGGGGCTATTTAAAAGCAAGGGTGTACATGAACAATCCCCGGACCATTCACGACTTGAAGGCAGCAATTCAAACGAAATCACATTAATTCCTGGTGATGTGCTTGAGCGGGCAATGCGGAACGTTAAGGACCGACTCCAAGAATGCGTCGCTCGAGAAGGAGGGCATTTGATGGATGTAATTTTTAAAAACTAACTTTACTAATTTTTTGTTAATAAACTTCCATTGTAACTACACGTTTTGCACTTTATTTCAATCCAATACCTTTAAAATTGACAGTTTGACAAGTATTTTAAAACCACCCGATCCATCTGCGCCACCCTGTATAAGAAACTGTTTCTTATTCATCTCTCCAAAAGGCATGTAACAATTTAATAACAGGGAACACGTTTATTTACACAACATAACCACTTTGTTGCAGTTTGTCTATACTTTTCTATTATTAGTAAACTGTATGGTACTAAACACTAATATGGTATCACCATACAGTTTTATCACACTTATTGTAGTCCAAAATGTAAGTAAACAAAAACTAGGGCACCTGTTTCAACCCAAAAAATTCAAATAATTAGCAATGAAGCACTTATGGGACGTTTGACTGCTTTTACCACTCTTTTTATCCTTTATTTCACCCTAACTAGCACCTGAAGTCACTATATTTATGGCAGTTGAATGCTAAATTGCCAGATGATGTGATATGAGATGCAAAATGTTTACTCGTGTTCCTCCATATTTGTTTACAATTTGCAGCGCCCTCATCGCTAATTTGAATCGCTAATTCAGTCTAAGTACCCTATATGTAATATTTGCTATAAGTTACTCACACCCTGCAATATAGTGAACAAGTTTAAAAAGAAAAACAAGCGATAGCATTTTACGTCTAGACAAAAGACTACGTAACGAGAATCTTTAATAGAATAACTGTCGTGGTGTCTCTCTGACAGGGAAGACCCCATCCAACAAAAACAGTACTGTCTTGTAAAATCTTCTCTGAACACGCTCCAGCAATACAACATGCGTGTTATATATATAAGACTCCATATAATCGACCCATACTCCAGTCTCGATCTAACTAACAAACTTCGTAAATAGTAAACGTTTAAAATCTTTTGAGTTAGGTATGCAAAATGAATCCAAGACTTTTATATGCATCAGTTACACAGGCTGGAAGCTTGTGGTTTCTGAAGCTGAGCTCCGGGTAGAAAGAAATACCCAGATCTTTCATAACTTTCAGTCTTTCTATAGCAAATCATCATCAATTGTATAATCAGAAATTATTGGTAATTTTTTTTGTACGATGAAATGACCTGACTTTACATTTCTTAGCACTGAGTGGCAGTTTATTATTACAATGCCAGTCATTTGGTATTAACACATTAACATATTGACCATTATTTACGTTTACAGTTATTACATTACATTTATGGTTACACCATTTAACCAACTTATCTCGCATAGCTAGCATCCCCATGCATAGAACCGAATTTGAATCAGCTTATGTAAAAAATTTAGTTGGTCACAGGTGATTAAGGATTCTATAACAATTTACGGAACTCATTTATAAAAATAATTTTCTATATTGAAATTTTACTTACCAGTTTCAGTGGAATTTTCTTGCTACTTTACCCGTCAGATTAGTTTAATTGTGATGTTAACCACAGAGCTTTTTCTGTAGGTTCGATTTACTAGTCTGAAGCCCACTTTCGAACTGGTGTGATGTGTGTGATATGTGAAGAATATATACCTACACTAAATTTTAAACTACGAAAAATAAATATCTTTTTTCTTTCAAACTGGCTCTGTAACTCAAAAAAAGGATACTGGTCAGGTAGACTGACTGGTAGACCAACTGTTCGTACAGCAGTTGTCTGATATTTTCATGCCTGTAGTTTATTACTATTTTTTTTCTTGAATTAATAACACATTTGCACTTTATTTATGTCTACATGGTACGTAACTTGAAAAACCAATTATTGTGATTGATTTATTAAATTAAAAATAGTAATATTAAAAAAACTGCAAAGCCACACTATTAAAAGAAATAATCTTTGTCTATATACTTAAGAGCGCGTATATTTAGATTAAAGTCTTGTCTTTCAATACTTTTTTTACTAAAAGTCGCTATCTTTTATAGTTTTTTTATAATTGGACACGAGACGAACGCCGATTTTGGGCTTATTTCGGACTAGTGAATGGACTCTTAAGCAAGGAATTTATATACATGGAACGATTATAGACGACTGCGCATCCAATTTTGTGTTGAAACATGGGAGCCGCCATTTTGATGTCACACTGCTCCCAACTTCTACATTTTGTATTGGTACACCTGACCAAGACCCTAGAATTCTAGTCGCTTTTTCTTTCTCATATAAGAATTCAATGATTCAAATCTTCCTAACACGGCAACAGAGGTATGGGTAAATTTGGTAAATAGTGTTTGTGTTGTATTTTTGGCGTCTTGATGGTTTATTTTATTGTGATTCTCTCGACTTGATTCTGTTTGTGTGTTTATTATTGTGTTCCTTTGATTTATAGACTTTGAGTGACAATATTTGAGTATTGCACTTTCATAATTAATCCAGGTAAATTCGGATTTTATAACAAGAATTGAAAGTCTTAAGAGACATGCAATCATAGTTCCTAGTTAATATAATAGTAAATTATGAAAACTGCGAACATAAACAATACAAAAAATAAGCCAGAATAGTTAAAGTAAGGTAAAGGATAGTTAAATTTTATATGCATAATGCATTTTAAATATTTACTTTTCTAAACGGCTAATGGTGTATTTTACATAAATAATGTACAAAATATTTCATTTGTACCTTCATCAATTTTACAAGAAAGTTTGGTGACGATAAATTTTATTTTTCACAAGTAATTGTAATTAAACTATAAAATATTGAACATTTCTTATACCTATTTAGAATTTTTCTTATCCTCAAAAGTTTTACTTGCTGCTTTCTGTGTTTTTATTTGTTATTGCTATCTAATTGAAGAGGCTAGGTTAATACTGTTAAATTTCCCACCAATTTTCAGACATCAAAATGGCGGATTCAAAATTGGAATACTCCCACAGCTTTGATAATCGTTCCATATATATATATATATATATATATATATATATATATATATATATATATATATATATAAATTCCTTGCTCTTAAGTCGTATCCTCTACGTAATAATTTAGTGGTGCTTGTGATTTTTTGGTATTAAAAAGTTAAAAATGACGTGATTAGTATTTGTACATCTTTATTTTTACATTTTAATAAATGGCATTCAAAAGAAATCAGCACAACACAAACTGCCGTGTTTATGGGTGTCATTCCACAAAACGTGTCAATAGAAGTGTTTAAGATTGAAGATAGGTAGAAGTTTGGCCCTAGTATAAGAAACTATTTCTCACTCATGTCTCCAAAAGGCATGTAACAATTTAATAACAGGTAACACGTTTATTTACACAACCTAACCACTTTGTTGTAGTTTGTTTATACATTTCTATTATTAGTCTTATAAAAGCAGAATATATTTTAATTTAAACATTATTTAACAAAAAACAAGCACTAATATGGTATCACCAAACAGTTTATCACATTTATTTTAGTCCAAAATGTAAGTAAACAAAAACTAGGGTACCTGTTTCAACCCAAAAAATTCATATAATTAGCAATGAAGCACTTATGGGACGTATGACTGTTTGTACCAATCTTTTTATCCTTTATTTCACCCTAACTAGCACATGAAGTCACTGTATTTATGGAAGTTGAATGCTAAATTGCTAGATGTGATATGAAATGCAAAATTTTTACTCGTCTTCCTCCATATTTGTTTACATTTGCAGCGCCCTCATCGGTAATTTGAATCGCCACGCCAATATTATTCGACAATCTACGACAAATAAAAATTATCGGAATACTCAGGTATGTGTTTCATTGACAACCTCGAGACTAATAACAATTTCATCGTGTGAACACGTTGGTGAAACCTCAGCCCTTTTAGTGTCAGGGTCTGCGAGTATTTGTAATTTAAAAAATACAAAATTTGCCATACTCAGATGTAGGGTAACCAGATTCCTTGAACAACAAAAGAGAACAAAGATGCGGGAAATATTTTATAAAAAATACAATCATTATTTCGTCAAAACATCATAAATTATTGGTCTTTATTTATGAAAACAAACAATTACTTTGTAATTTTGTAATATTCGGCTTAAATTTTTAAAAGGAGGGCGCCTTTGTGAGATTCGTCAACCATGTTTATTCCCATCGCCGTCTTTATTCGATTTAAGTTAACAGAGAGAGAAAGAATTACAATTACAGGTCTAGGATGAATTTCAAACAACTTCAGATTTTTAGTGTATTTTTTGTATGATAAAATAGAGGACATTTAGCATAAATGTGTAAATACAGGATGTTAGTTAAACATGCGGCAAAAATTCAAGAGGTTATTCCTTGGACTATTCTAAGGATATTTTATCCTTTGATGATTTTTGAAAAAGCGCTTTGTTGCGAAGATATAGGGCGAAAAAAATTTTCAACAAATAACAATTTATTACTAAAAATTACATGTAACATTTCTGAACCTACAAGAATTGTTCAAAATGGCTACCTCCAGCTCGGTGCAACCGTCCAATCTTCTCCTCATAGACTCCCGAACTCTTTCAAAAACACCAGGGTCTTTTCTTATCGGCAATTATCCGATCTCTTAAATCGTCCATATCTTCCACTGGCCGTTGAAGATGTGGAGATGTGGATATAAACTAATGACTTTAGATGGCCCCATAGGAAATAATCCAGGGGGTTTAAGTCCGGGGATCGAGCAGGCCATACGTGAGGTCCACCTCGACCAATCCAGCGATCTCCGTATGTTGCTGTTAAAAACTCTCGAGCAACTACACTAAAATGAGGTGGTGCACCATCATGCATAAACCACATTGCCTGTCTTGTAGTCAATGGTGCATCCTCCAAAAACTGAGGTAGCGTTTGTCTTAACCGTTAATCTTAACAAATGCGACACATACAAACTACAAAAACACAACATACAAAAACATACAAAATAATCACTCCGAAGTATCACGGGATGTTGGTAAGAAAAAACAACTCCTTTTTCTTACATGTCTTTTGCTTGATACGTCCAGTGTAGTACGCCATACTTTTATTTCACCTACATTAATAATGTGAAAAATACCAAAATTGAATTTGTTGAAAATTTTCTTCGTCCTATACCTTCGCAACAAAGCTTTTTTTCAAAAATCATCAAAGGATAAAATATCCTTAGAATAGTCCAAGGAATAACCTCTTGAATTTTTGCCGCATGTTTAACTAACACCCTGTATACCTGACATAAATTTGAACCTTAAAAAGAGGACTTGCCCGGATAAAAGAGGACGTCTGGTCACCCTACTCAGATGGAAAAACGGGCATAGAATAATACAGGGGGAGTTGGGATAAAATTTGAAAAAAAAGTTTGTACAATTTGTTTACATGGTACTTAACTTAATATGGTTTTAGGAAAAGATTGAATCACATTTTTTAATAAACAATCCTGCCTAGGACCTTGACCGGGTACTTTCCAGCAGTAGTAGACGTAATTTGAAGTCGAGGAAGTAATTCTGGCCAATCTAATGAAAAAACTACCGTCCTTTGCCAACAAACAAGCGTCCACAAAAAATTAAACAAAGTTGGCTATTTTAAGAAACAACAGGGTTGCTACTTTTTACTGTTATTATTACGTTGTTATAATTATCTAGTTTTTTGTTGGACAATTCTTAAATATTTCCTTATACCTACGTGTCATGTTACATATTTATAACATATACCGAATCAATTATTAATGGAAAATTATACGACATTGTAAAACAAATGGAAAGGCATATATATTATTAACAAATTAAATTGGTGAGAGCAAAAGTAATGTTAAAATAATTTTGACTGTATCTAAAATTGCAGATAATGCGATAATAATATTTCTCTGAGGTTTAAAGGCATTAAACCTCAGAGAAATAAGTAAAGAGCTTTAAACACATCTACGAAGAATTTTCTATAACATACTGATATGGAAAATAAGGGAATATGGAATATACAGGGTGTCCCAAAATAATGTGACACATTTTAATGGCTTATAACTTCAAGGCAAAACGAGATAGCGACGAGCGGTTTTCACTGGTGCTCTTAATTTTACAAAAAGTTTTTTTGTGGTTGGTATTAGTTTGTTTTACTTCTACAGGTGCTTAAACGCCATTGTCACTTTTCAATTCAAAATTGTGATCATTTTTTAAATGGAACACCCTGTAGATTATATTACTATTCGATAGAGACACTTTTCCTCTTTTCAAAAATGTACAGTTTGATAGAGTTATACCAAAAAATAAAGGAGTTATTTCAATTTACACACCAGCCCTTTTCAATAGACCATATTGGAAGATCGCATTTTATTTTTTTACATTGTCAGTACAGAATAACAGTATGCATCAACTAAAGCTATTATTAAGAAAATAACTATAATTTAATACGAATTTATACAAATTACATTACAGCATAAATTACCAAGTTATTGAAACAAAAACAGCAATTAAGAAAAATTAAGTTTTAATCTAGACACACTGTATTGTACATCTTTAATATTTGAGGTTAAATTGCTGAATGTGCCCACCGTTTTCTTCAATACACTTTTGCAATCTAAACTGCATATTGTTGAAGGGAAGTTCTAACATTTCCGGTGTTATTGTCTGAAAATACTCGTACAGGTCGATTTTTCTTTGAAGGGGGATACATTTGTATATTATTGGTATTTATACAGGGTGTCTCAAAAAGGAAACTACTCTAGTTTTGTTGTTTCTAAAATTCTGTTGTATCGCAACTAAGAATAAAATTCTGGGTTATCCTGTTGTTCTTAATTTGAAACTTAATGGCCAACTGTGCGGAAATGTGAGCGTTCAAGCTCTAAATTAGGTCAACAGTAAAAATTTTGTTAAATAAAAGTGTTCCCAAAGCACCCCAAAATGTTTTTTTTAATTCTCTATATATAATAATAATAATAATTTAGATAAAATCTAAATTAAATTTAAGACATCATATCATATGATATATACGAAGGCGTAGAAGGGCCAGGATCTAAAAAAATATTTTTTCTTTAATTTCTGAGTTTAAACTCGGAATTTTGTTAATTTCCGACTTTAAACTCAGAATTTTGTTAAATTCCGACTTTAAACTAGGAATTTTGTTAAATTCCGACTTTAAACTCGGAATTTTGTTAAATTCCGATTTTAAACTCGGAATTATAATAATATTAATCATATTAAAAAAATAAATTCCGAGTTTAAAGTCTGAATTTGAACAAAATTCTGAGTTTAAAGTCGGAATTTAACAAAATTCTGAGTTTAAAGTCGGAATTTAACAAAATTCCGACTTTAAAGTCGGAAATTTACAAAATTCCGAGTTTAAAGTCGGAAATTAACAAAATTCCGAGTTTAAACTCAGAAATTAAAGAAAAAAATATTTTTTTAGATCGTGACCCTTCTACGCCTCCGTAGATATAACCTCGTAATCAGAAAAAACTCTAGTCAAAAATGTAAAAATCCAATATGGAGCCTATAAGAGAAAACAAAGTTAGGTGTTGTAACTGTTGCATTTAAAATACCATGGAAAATACGATGACATATTTAGATTCCCTGTAAAAAAGTGCCTTCACAATGTTTCAGCTAAATAGGTACGTCTAGTTTGTCGGTTTTGGCTCAAAAAAATAAAAACGAAAATTAGGTTTTTCTATTTTTTACCACAATTAAAAAACAAAAAATGGCAGGTCAAATTTTCTTGCAGATTATGGATCAGCATAAAAATGCGCAACTTTTTTTTTCTAATTTAACCGATCTTATATCTCTTATAATAACCAAGATAGCCATGCTTGAGGTAGTTACACGGGCACCCTGTGTAAGGTGTACTACCAAAATAGTTATTTGTTTAACTAGTACAAAAAATACACGTTTTCAGGACGAGGGAAAGGGTTGCCGGATGACGCGTAGCGGAGTCCGGCAATTTTACGAGTCCCGAAAACGTATTTTTTGTACGAGTTTAACATCATATTTTTTTCCAGCCGCTTCTAATTAGCACCTCCAGTTTATCGATTCATCGGAGTCACTATCTGTTTCTATAGCGGCCCCTTCATGTGCATATCAGACGTGTCTCATTCCTGGAGTTCGCGCCACGTTCACTCCTGGCGTTACACTCTTGGAGGGAAGAGGTCAAACTACACGTTCACTTCTTTTGTGGTTAAAACGTCATTTCTTCCTGACAATTCTAAATTCTAGATTGTGTTTAAATTTTTAAGGGAAGTGTAAACGATGTCAAGCTTGAAATCGACTCCAAGAAAACTTGCATCATGTTTATTTTATTACATGAAATAGAAGAAGAGGAAAATAAAAGAAAGAAAAAGAGGTACTGGGCCAAAAAATGGCATTTAAAACGAAATGAATCTAGCCATATTCATCTATTGGCAGAAATCAATGATAGTCATCCGGAAGATTATAAGAATTATTGGAAAATGGATACTGACATGTTCGCTCGCTTATTAAATTTAATAAAATGTATACAAAAGGAGAATACGGTAATGCGCACATGTATATACCCGAATAAGCACTGTCTCTGTACTATTAACTAAATTTATCTTCTACTATCTCTTTCTTGAACTAAATTGAAAACCCGAATCCGACCCTTCACGTTCACTTCTCGTTAACTCATGTTGTGACTTCGCGCCAGAAGTTTAGGCAGGTTGGAATGTTCCACTCCGCGCCAGGCGCGAAGCGCTCCAGGCGTTTTTCAACCCTACACGTTCCATTTTGGCGCGGAGCGATGGAATGTCACTTCAAAAGCGACGGAAAACTACACGTGAAGGGGCCGCTTATAACTCATGTGGTGACTTCGCGCCAGAAGTTTAGGCAGGTTGGAATGTTTCACTCCGCGCCAGGCGCGAAGCGTTCCAGGCGTTTTTCAACCCTACACGTTCAATTTTGGCGCGGAGCGATGGAGTGTCACTTCAAAAGCGACGAAAAACCACACGTGAAGGGGCCGCTTATGTTTCTATCATGTTTCTATTTACTTAAACTTCAATATATTATGTGACATGCAATGTCAATGTTAAATTACTTTTCGGTACTGTAAAACTGTAGTATTATATATATGGTAAAACTGTACAATAATCTCTTTTTTGTACAGTTGCTCTGACGATCTCAAACAGTCCCGAAATGGCCCTCTTTTTATACAAAATAATTTAATTGTGTATTTATAACAACCATTTCGTATGGTTGGAAAAAAAAGGTTTATTACGATTCTAACTAGGTTTCTAGATTTTGTGCATAAGTGGTTAAAATTTCAGTGCGGTAAGTCTAGCAGGTTTTTTTTAATTGATGTAGTACTCAGAAACATGTTTTCGAATTGTGAAGATAACCCACTCTAAGGCCATTTAAAAAAATTGTCCTACTAAAAAAAGTTGTAGATCACACCACATATGTCACAAAACATGCTCTACAAGATGATATAAGTTTCATCTGGTCCACTCATCATCCAGTTTTGCGTCACTTGATCGCGACACGTCTGTCTTTTGACCTTGACGAAAACTCTAACTTGGTCCCCAAATTCGAACATAAACATTTCCATTATTATAAAAGTAGGTCCAAAACGTAGTCTACTTAGTATTTGAATATATTTTTTGCACATTACGCCGCGATATCTTGAAATAAGATCTAGAATATGTACATCAAGCAACCAGCGTGTATCCCGAGCTCACTGATTTACATTCACTCAAAAACAAAGCTACCCTTGAGCAATTAAACACGTTGAGAAACCACTAATTGCGCAAATAGATCAAAAACCGTAAGGCCACCTTCCAAAATTCCCAAAATCACTTCTCGAACTCGACTCAGTGGCCTAGAAACATATCTCGCTGTAGATGTGGCCCCAATATATACGAATTGACATCTGTAAAATTCCACTCATCCGATGCCGATTTCGAAATCCGTTGCTGTTCTTGGAGATTTTTTTTAATTCAATTCAACTTTACAAGAAGTGGATGATGACTAATATTTAAAAAGGATATGGTATGTTGCAACGTATATGCACAACTGCAAAAAATCCCAAATATTGTTACAGTATTACAACATTGAACAGTCCATTCTAAATATGTTTGTAAATGAGGTACTTTATAGCATATATTTTTACTCTAGTGATTGAGTAATAGTCAAATTAATTATTGTAATAACACAAATATACAGGGTGGTCTAGTTGTAAGTTCTAGTGATTTATATTTATTTTACTAACATACTTCAGGTTACGAGAAGGAATAGAGCGTTATAGAGAGATACGTTTTTTATTGTATCAAATGCTTGGACACCCATGTAAACAAAAAGCTACTGTTTTGAATAATGAGGGGAAACAAAACTCTTTATGTTGTTATATTTACCACTAAAGGTTATTTACATCATACACATCACACCCACAAATTCTACGACTCCGATAGATGACCCCATGAATTTCAGAATCACCAGAAAAATTGACAAAAAAGTTCGGTATCGAGCGTAGACAGGTCAGGTAAAGTCAGGAGTCAGGAAGTGAGCAATGTCTTCTTAACCTTCTTCTCTCACTGTCTTATGCCATTCTCTATTTTTAATTAAATTAATTGTCTATAGCAAGTAAATCAGAACATAGATGACGATGACTTCTTTTGCAGTACTGCTGTAAGTCTGGTTGCCTGATATGATTGATTAATGTTTTGAATAAAGTGTCTAATAACCTAACTAAACATTGGTTTATAGATTCATTTCATATCAGTTAAGAAAACATTACATAGAGTTAACAATCTTTTATATAATTTATGTTGCAATACGAAGAGTTATCATAGAAAGCTGGTGGCATTATTTACATATCCGACCAATTTGATCGGAGTTTTACACCTCTGTGTGGAATACGCTAAATAAGTAACAAAATTATTAAGATTATAGAATGTTCGTGACACTATTTACAGTTCCGTGTAATTTGTGTTGCATAATAGCTAAAACTTGAATGTCATTGACACTATTTATAATTTCTGTGTGATTTGTGTTGCATAATAATTAAAATTACCAACATTTTGAATTGATAACGTGAAAACTAATCTAATTGAAAGTGACAAGTTGAAAAATTGTATGAAACAGCTCAAGTCAGGAGTTGTGCAATGTCCTACCTTCTCTCACTATTAATTGTCTAATATAGCAAGTAAATCACAGACATTAATCTACAGAGCATAGATGACTTCTCTTGCAGTTCTGGTGTAAATCTGGTTGCTTTATGTAACCGGTATATAATGAACGTGTTTATTGGTTAATAGATTCATATAAATTAAGGAAGTAAGTTAGGCATTATTTACATCCTCTGTGCGAAGTGTGTTGCATAAGTATCAAAATAATTAAAATTATAGAATGTCCGTGACACTATTTACAGTGTCTGTGTAAGTTGAATTGCCAAACTAAAATGCCCAAAATATTGAACTGGTATTGATGGTGACTTTTTAAACATCACTTCTGTAATGTGGGTTGCATAAAACATAAATTTATAATTTGCGTTTATAGAGGTACATACTTTTCAGTCATTTTTCGTTCATAGAAGGCACTAAATATTACATTTTCTTGTAATACTTGTTCCTACAAGTAAGTATTAAAAATCCATTTCATTCTTTTTGGCTCTAAAATCAATTTATAGTATCTTGTGTACAATTTTATTTTTCAAAGTAGGTAGGTACTCTTTATTTTTTGCTTTCAAAGTAACAACAAATAAAACAAAAATAAAATAATATAAAATTTTATTCTCTATAAGTATATATTATATAATACAAGTAACCAATACAAAATATTAAGTATATAAAAACTTGGCCTAAGGAAAAAATGTACAAAAATTACAAAAAGCACACTTGTCTTTGTTTTTAAGTATAATAGGTACGTCTAAAAATATTATTACACATAATTGACACGGTCAAATAAGAACCATTTTCAAAATGTTAAAGAGATTCATAACCTTTAATATTAATATACTTCATAATTGTTATAAAAAATTAAACTACAACTTTAACACGTCAATATCAAGCATAACCTCAGTATACTTTAACAGTTTTAGTAACCAAAACATAAAATTTGCACAAGTTTATTAAACGATTAACACAAATATCGAAACAGATTTTATTTGAAGGTTATGTAAGACATTCGACTACCACATTTTAAAACTTGATCTCCTTTTCAGGACTCATCAGCGACGGCCGAAAGTCTTGTCATCATATTTTACTTTACGTATTGCAATAATCCAGACCTAAATATTTGTACTTATATACATTCACACAGCACCATATTTTTCCGAAACAACACCTACATATCTAAAGAGTTAGTTAAAAATCTATACATGAGCAAATTATCTTCTTACTAACCTAAACCTAGGGAATTTCGAACTGATCTTTACAGTTGGCAACAATTCGCGTTCGATGCAAGAGAACGGGGCGTTCGGGAATGCTAAATAAGGAAACGAACACCCTATATACTATTTGGCTTAACTACAAAAGGGGGGCGTAAAAAATGAATGCATTTTTGGTACCCAAAAGTCAGAAGTAATTTAACTTTGAGTTGGTATAGCGATGGCGTTAAAATTTAAACCAAACCGTAAAGAACCACCGCTCTACCAACCGGTAACAAAAAAATGTTCCCTAATTACTACATCGTTGTTTTTACGATAAACACATGTATATTCATATCAAAAATATTTAAATTCCGCTTATAAATCCCTAAAGAAATGTGTATAGAAAGTTGATCACTCAGTATTTAGGCACGTTGCTCATCGGCACATCTTTCCCTTTGTTGGATTGGCTGATGTGTCCGGGCGCTAGCTGAAGCGAGCTCAATCTGTTGGCGCCCCTGACCAGTCGCCATATTGCTATGACCAACAGAATGCCTCCCAAACAGAAGAGCACCCCACATATTGTTGCTCGTGCGATCGGAGGAACTGAGGTGGCCAAACCCATCAGGCTGGTCATCTCTTTCGGCAGAGAAGTCAAACCCTGCAAGAAGAAATCAATTGTACACTGAAAGGCTAGAAAACAGACTGTGGATGGTATAAAATGTCATACCAAAGCTCTATGAATTCTAAAATGAGTTATTATACTGTTTTCTATGACCCCATTAAACAGGGCTTCCACAGGGACCTGTTACGGGGCCCCTTACGGTTATATTTATTTTATCTGCTTACTCACCTCTTCGAACCAAATGATGGGGAAGATTATATCAGGGAAAGTGGCAACTTGTTTGATGTCCACCACCTGGGAGACGGCCAGATTGATTTGTACCCTAGCCTTGGCGGACATCGCGGTACCCATGATCTGGAAAAGGCGGAAAGTGCACGTGAATATATTGAAACAAGCAATACGACTCTGGGTACTCACCGGTTGTACGTCGATGTAGAAATTGTGCTTTTCCGGATCTGCTGGGGAGATGCCATCGAAGGCGGTCCTGTAGCTGTCGTTTGCGAGGTAAAAGTGGGGGAAGGACAGAAGAATTGGAGAATCTACAATTTAAAAAAATTGCCGTGTAGTTATAACATCCTGCCACTGTCGCCTTATTAGATAAAACTACAAATTATAATCCTGAGGTGAATTTCACATAAAAATTGTCTCGTATCGTTGGCAGAAGTGTCACCTTAAGCTGAACAGATGGCGCTAGCTTTGTTATTTAGTTTCATGGCATAGCTGTCTCAAATTGTTACTGAGAATTACTGATACGGAAATAATTATACGGTAAGTTCCAACTTACCGTACTGGCAGAGCGACACGTTGAAGAATCCCGAAGGAGCACAGGGTGGTCCCTGTGGGCAGAAGCAGGCATTATCCGGGTTCTCCTCCACGCTGGCAAAGACGTCTTTCGGTGGGGTGAATCTGTACGCCGGTATGTCGTCGCTGGCTCTGACTTCTTTGTCAAAACTGAAAAAAATGAATCCTGGTATTAGATACCAAGTAAAACTATAATTGGGCCATTTATGGTCAGCTTGGAAGATCTGCTATACCTAATTGAGAAGAGAGACACAATTTCCATTTTTTACAAACGTGTATATCGTTTTCTAACCTAAAAATAAATGTATCACCAAGCATTGGCCAACAAACACAACAGATCTCTTTGGCCTTAGATAATAGAACCGCATTGGGCCTTTAGTGACTTTGAGAACAATACAACCACCTAAAGTTTACATTTAAACATGTAACTATAAATGTATCCCATCTATAAATGTATCCCACTATGGCCCTGTAAGGGATCCTTGTGGTACAGCTCCACTATTCCATTCAGGATAAGCTGAAAACCGTACACAGATATTCATATACTTACACTAAAGGTAATCTTCTGCAAAGATCCTTGTCAAATACGTGGATGGTGGTGTTCTTCGTCATGTGTGGAGGGAAAATAGATCCGTCTGACCCCTCGACACTGTTGCACTGGTCGGTGGTGTAGTGGGAGAGGTTGGACTTGCCGTTCCACTTGTCGATCAGGCCATATTTCGTGATGTCGTTGGCCCCAGTGAAGATGGTCAGCCTGTCTGGGGAGGTTCCGTTTTTCTGGAATAACAGCAGCAAATTAAGAAACTGGAAATTTGGACAGATTCTACGAAGGTGTAGAAGGGCCACGTCAAAAATGTCTCTTTGATTTCGTAGAATTCAGACTATAAACTCTGAATTCAGACTTTAAACTCTGAATTCAGACTTTAAACTCTGAATTCAGACTTTGAACTCTGAATTCAGACTTTAAACTCTGAATTCAGACTACATGTTTAATTCACACTTTAAACTCTGAATGCAGACTTTGAACTCTGAACTATCAATGCCTGTTATGCCTGAACATACGACTGCAATTAGGTAACTGGACACTGTGCCTTAAGAAAGTATCTACAGATCGTCTGATCTGAAGAGGTCGTCTGAATTTGACCTGAAAATGTCAATGAAGACCCTGTATTATATTTTCTATATGATTTAAAATCTGAATTCAGAGTTTAAAGTCTGAATTCAAAAAGTCTGGATGCAGAGTTTAAAGTCTGAATTTGGAGTTTGAAGTCTAAATTTAAAGTTTAAAGTCTGAATTCAGAGTTTAAAGTCTGAATTCAGAGTTTACAGTCTGAATTCAGAGTATAAAGTCTGAATTCATAGTTTAAAGTCTGAATTCAGAGTTCAAAGCCTTAATTAAGAGTTTAAAGTCTGAATTCAGAGTTTAAAGTCTGAATGCAGAGTTTAAAGTCTGAATGCAGAGTTTAAAGTCTGAATTTGGAGTTTGAAGTCTGAATTTAAAGTTTAAAGTCTGAATTCAGAGCTCAAAGCCTTAATTCAGAGTTTAAAGTCTGAATTCAGAGTTTAAAGTCTGAATGCAGAGTTTAAAGTCTGAATTTGGAGTTTGAAGTCTGAATGCAGAGTTTAAAGTCTGAATTTGGAGTTTGAAGTCTGAATTTAAAGTTTAAAGTCTGAATCTACGAAAGCGAAGAAAAATGTTCGACGTGGCCCTTCTACGCCTTCGTAAGATCTCAACCCGGCGACATAAAAAGTTGACTCTACATTGTGGAAACCAAACAACTAATGCCCAAAGGAACCCCGAGGCTTCTAGTCCATGGTGTTATTATTAATAGTATACTTACGTTATACATGAGTCCAAATTCTTCGTAAGGTAATTTCTGTTCCTTGGGAACAACGTCCTTGGCCAGCTTCAGCAGAGGGTCTTCATAACCCCACAGTAACTGCCCCACGGACACCTCAACGAAGGGCTTGATCTTGAGGATGTCCATGATGCTGGCCATCGCCAACCTGAGGAACCTTGCCGCGTGTTTTGACTGTGACGTGGCACTCTGGAGGGAAATATACCAATCAGTAACGTAAACAATTGCACGGAAATTTTTAAATAGGTAATAAAATCAAAATCAGTATTTTAATATCATAGTTAGATAAGTATCTCCTTGTGAATTCATAGAATACACGTTTTCCATTGAAAAATAACACCGAGTCCACTAATTTATAATGGAAATATAACAAGATGGAGGTATCAGTGGTTATATATGGGAGGATGGATATATACAGGGTGTTACAACATCGTATGTCAGAAACACGTGGTCGTATTCTACGAACAAAAACAAGAAAACAAATTCTTTACACTTTAAGTAGTGTTTAATAGTGTGTTTACTATTTTTTACTTGTTTATATACACATATATGGGTCATACGATGTTGTAACACACTGTATAATAAGATGGAGGTATCTAGAATGTATGAAACTTGAAACAAAATAACTCAAGTTTTAATAAAGTGGATACTCGAAGCGGATGGTTCTTCATGAAATATCGTGAAAATAATTGTTTTGAAAAAACATTGATCTCATTTAGATGTTCCAAGAAATATATAGAAAACACTTTAGTAATAGACTATTGAAAAAGGCCTAATAAGCCGAAATACTGTAGAGTAATAGACATTTACTCTATTGAAAAAGGCCTAATAAACCAAAATACTAGTGTATATAGTGTTTTCTATATTTCTTGGAACATCATGAAGAAGCCTTAAGAATCATTCCTCAAGAAATTGAAGCAGCTACAATGCTAAAAGGACAAGGACAACACTAGAATCGTCTCTAAATCCATGACTTAGAGAAGAGTAATTCCAAAGACAATAAAGCCTATATTTGGTAATGCTTTAAGCTTTACAGAAAAATGGAAAACGGCTTATCTTTTCACATTTTTTTTTATAACTAATTATCCTTTTCTTGTATGAAGAATCATTAATCAGATCAGAAGTGGAATTGGAGTAATTAACATCTCTCAACATTTTGTTTAATTAGCTAAAAATGGGCCGATCCCGGCGGTACTGCAATACCGGGCCAACCCGCGACGGAGGTGGAGCAAGCCCCCTAACCTCCATCAGTTTCCAAAAATCAGTTTAATATACTGGCCCCGCATGCGGGGCGTATCAGATATTAAGCTGATAAGAACAGATACTACACTTTGATCTTAGCCAGAGGCCGAGAAGCGATACCCTCAACCTGCCAAACTTCCGTATAAGACAGATTACGATGGAGCGGCACCGGTGAGTTATAGTAAATTTGTGTGGCACCATCTGTGAGTCGTTTACGGAATTAATAGATCAATAATATGTTGCATTTCTTTCACGGTAAAGTTTGCCATTCACCTCACGTCTAAAGTGTATAAAACATGCCTTTTTTACTAAACTAACTCACTTTGACGTTTTTTTTTTACATTAAAATACATATTCAGCACATTCTATTGTACCAAAATCTAAGTAGAGCTGAAGCTTATTGCTTGGAGTCAAACCAATTAGGTACTCTTTTAGTTATTTTGGTCTTTTAAACAGTAAATAAATGCAAACCCCGTTTGGGCTCAGTCAACTCTGACCTACAGAAACAAAATTCGGCATTTTTCGTGGTTGGATTCTCAGTCAATTACCATATTTTGTTGGCCGGATCAGAAACTAAATGTTTGAAGCATAAACTTACCAACATAGGGATATTAGGGACAACTACGACGTCATCCTCTGACCCCGCAGACTGCGACTCGTCGAAATAGTATATTTTCTCCTGGTTGAACGATACGGTACCGTTGTCATTGAAGGTGATGTTCTTCTTTTCCCATTTCTCACTGCAAAGAAACAACGATACAAAAACGCTCACTAAAACACTAAATAAACTGGCGATAACAATTTCAACGATAAATCTATAAAATAATAATATGTTGACTCCTCCCCACACTACGGATTTGAAAGCTAACATCGTGATCGCAAGTGAAGAGGGGTAGAATTATGTTTTATTTTTTATTATATTATATGCATATTATCCCATCATCTCAGAATATATAAGAAGTAGAGAAAAAATTAAATTTTACACAACGAAAACATTTTTAAAATTATATTATAAGACAGTTATTATTTTTCATAAGAGTTTCATAAGTATTTTTTTACATTAATATTATAGAGTACCTTAATTTAATATCTCCTTCACTATTGGCGATTCCAAAAATGAATGCGCCCTCTGCTTGAAAATATTTGAACCTACGTAAAAGGTAATTTTTGGAGGCTTATTGCTGATATAATGATAAATAACACGTATTTAGGTTTGTTTAACATAATAATTTAGTGGTGCTTGTGATTTTTTGGTATTACAAAGTTAAAACGACGTGGTTAGTATTTGTGCATCTTTATTTTTACATTTTAAAATGGCATTCAAAAGAAATCAGCACAACACAAACTGCCGTGTTTATATAGGTGTCATTCCACAAAATGTGTCAATAGAAGTGTTTAAGATTGAAGATAGGTAGAAGTTTGGCCCTAGTAACTGTTTCTCATTCATTTCTCCAAAAGGCATGTAACAATTTAATAACAGGGAACACGTTTATTTACACAACATAACCAGTTTGTTGCAGTTTGTCTATAGTTTTCTATGATTAGTCTTATAAAAGCAGAATATGTTTTAATTTAAACATTATTTAACAAAAAAACAAGCACTAATATGGTATCACCATACAATTTATCACACTTATTTTAGTCCAAAATGTAAGTAAACAAAAACTAGGGCACCTGTTTCAACCCAAAAAATTCATATAATTAGCAATGAAGCACTTATGGGACGTATGACTGCTTTTACCACTCTTTTTATCCTTTATTTCACCCTAACTAGCACATGAAGTCACTATATTTATGGCAGTTGAATGCTAAATTGCTGGATGATGTGATATGAAATGCAAAATTTTTACTCGTCTTCCCCCATATTTGTTTACAATTTGCAGCGCCCTCATCGGTAATTTGAATCGCCAATTACAAACTTTGAAAAGACTTTTATACCAGCTTATTCCAGGTGGAAACTTTTTCACTTTTGGGCCACTCAGTAATCGAACAAGTTGGTGAAAAAATAATGGGGTGCAAAGATTGAAGTTTGAATATTTTTATGGCATGCAGATGCGTGTGGTCAATTAACATTATATTCTCACCATACCGACAGAAATATATTAATTAATTTTAACGACGGCTATGACAAATATTTAAATACGTATTTAATAGTGCATATTAATGGTCGAAGGTTCCTTTCCATGGCCGGAGTGGAACCAAAGGTTACTTGCTTGGTAACAAATACCAAAAGTAACCAGTATAGTTATGTAAAAGACAAAAAATTTACGTGTTGAGGTAATTTTTACATTGAAACGTTGGAACTCGTTCAGGTTAAGGTGGAATTTCCTAGCTGCGTCTGCGTTTGTGATTGACGCATGTGTCTGAACGCCACGATTAAAAACTGCAGATGTTTTCCAACATGTAGCGAACATACCAGCAAAGTCTACACATAAATATTTGTAGACTTTGATATCAGTATAGGTTCCGATCCATGGGGGAATAGGAACCTATCCGAAATGAGAATGTTGTCATTCTTAAGGTTGATTCTCACTATACATACCGTTTCCGTTCTATATCTTTTCCGTAAACATTCCGTAAATTATTAAATATACAAATTCGCCTCTAAGTAATATGTGCGTAAGGCATAGTAGTGCGCGGGTATACACAATTTCCGTTCCGTTTACATACCGGCCTGCGTCCGTTCCGTATCCATTCCTTCGAAACGTATTTTTGACGGACAGGCTGAAACGTTACGGAAATGGTACGGCTAGTGTGAATGAAGGGGCGTATCGTATCAATGCATTCTTTTAATTAAAATCGAAAATCGTAGCATAAATAGCCCTCGTGAGACAAAATCCTGAACTGTATAGTTTGGAAAATGTTGGAAAAATGTTGTGTCATCGTCCATTAATTTCGGAAATAACGTAATAAGTATATTCCCCATGAACATTTCGTTGTTTCAATATGTTGTGAATTCCGAAACGCCTTTTTCGTTTCCTTTGTAAACCCTCTTTCTTGTCCAAAATAACAGCGACAATTATAAAATTTTCTTTGGACCACATGTCTTGATTTCACTGTGTTTACAACGTAAGCGTCAACGGTGTAGTCACAAATGTACTGACATGGAAATGAAACGTAAAGTATAGTGTGAATACAATCAAATTTTACGGAAGGGATATGGAACGGAAACGGTATGTATAGTGAGAATCAACCTTTAGTCGTAGAAAAGCAGGATGATGATATTTTGTTATCATTAATGTCAAGAAAAAAGAGAAATGTGACAAAAGATTTATATACAGAACGGTGCAGTGAAGGGCTTTCAAAGGACAAACACATTCAATAAGTTTTTCATCTTCTACCGTGTGAAAACCATAGACATTATAAAAATATAGAATGCTTTTATGGAGACTGAAAATGACCACCCTATGGAGAAAACGTAACTCTAGCAACTTTGGTTTTCTGTATAGGTAGCTTTGGTCACACTAGCATCTAGCTTCGCATTAGCCGCCGGGTGGGAAATTCAAAAATTAAGTAATTTTACATGTGACCTAGATTTTTTGCAACCACTTGGAATGTTTGTCATAATATTCACCCATTCGCAATTTTTAGCTAATAACATGCTAAATGAATTGTCAATAGCCGATTAGACTACATTATTATTAATACTAGAATAATCCTTACCGACATTTTGGACAAACTGAACTGTTAATGCCGAAATTAGCACAAAACCGTTTTATTTGCCAAAGGCCATTTATCTCACTATAAACTAAAACAAAACCGTTGTTCAGGGAACACAATAAAATATAAATTATGGTAATATTTATCAACAAAACGGTGAGGACAACAAATACACAAATAAGGTGAAACCCATAAAATAAACAAGAAAAACAATTAACACAGGCTGACAGGTGACAAACGTCAAAGGTTCCTAGACTGAAAGAAAATATGTGGATTATAGTTAATAATTGTTTATTTGGATGTCATTTATTTAAAATAAATAATACATATTTTAGGTTAAACAATATTTTTTACTATAAATATTCTTCTAAATATATTTTACTTATTAAAAACAAATACATTGTGTGGTGTAAAAATGTTAATAGTTAATGAGAAATGTTTCATCTTAATAAATTCTTTGTTTGGTGGAATTCCCAAAAAATATATTTACTATTAATTTGGATTTTATTAATATTGAATAACCCAGACTAAAAATTAATATATGTTTGTTTCTTATTTACTCTATATTATTTATTATGAAGTAATCCATTCTTTTGTTAAAAATCCTGAAGTAGTTTTTTAATTAATAGAAACTTTATTGCGGCATTATAAAATTGTGCAGTTGGCAGTGTGGGCTAGGTTGGCACTGTTGACAGTGAGCAAGCAGCAGACGTGTTTTTTTATTTACCTTAGGTTGGGTGATTGGTATTTCATTTCATTATTATTTTCATTTCATTTACCTATTATTTGGACGCGGCGCGAGTGCTTCGTTTTCGTTAATGTGTGTGTACTTACTACTTGACTACTTGCTACTTGAGATGAGACGAGGGATGCTACACTATGCTGTACGGTATACCTATATGACCCATATGTGTATAGTGCACAAGGTAGGGACGCTAAAATTTACCTTCGAAAACGTAACTTTGGAAAACTACCGATTGTGCGATTTATTAAAAATCTTTAGAATTATTACCTGTTCAGTGGTGATTGCTGTGAGATCAAAAATAGATCTGGACTATAACCATACTAAATAAACGTAAAATAATTACTGGAGTGTGATAAATAAGACACTATTCATTATAAATAATCTTTGTTTTTCAAAATTAAAACAAATATTTATTATAAACATTGTTCTCTATATTCTAATAAAGTCGAAATTTTTATTAGTATGCTTTATTTATAATAAATAAGTAATGCTACATTTACTCATAATAATATTTATTAAAACGGATCGTTATTAATAGAAAATAAAAGATATATTGATTATCAATAATCCCTTACTTGACGGTAATAAAGTATATTTGAAAAGATTTAATAAACTGTTTTTTTCTCATAAACAAAAATTTATTACGCCATTATCCAATAAAGCCTTTGTTAAGTGTCAATCAGTATCATTAATTATGAATAAACTGTTCTTTCAGTGTAACTTAACACTTCATTGGACTAAGCACTACCAATACTTCCAAGGTTGCATCCCATGGTGTGGTGTAAAAATTCCCAGAAAATTCCCTAAAGTTACGTTTTCGTGTTCTGCATAGAGTGGCTATTTTTGGATGTGTCATAATGGATATTGGCATTCTATACTTTTTATAATGTCTATGGTTAAAACTCAGTCACAGCTTAATCGCAGCTGTGACTTTGTTTATTAAGCTGTGACTCAGTTTCGTAGTCATGGTATGAATTGGTACGGTTTTGAATGCATTCACCGGTTCTAGACTGGTCTGGGAGGAGGGGATTGAGGATCGCATGCGTCCGGCCCATCTCG
This sequence comes from Pogonocherus hispidulus, assembly GCA_963924545.1. Taxonomy (NCBI): domain Eukaryota; kingdom Metazoa; phylum Arthropoda; class Insecta; order Coleoptera; family Cerambycidae; genus Pogonocherus; species Pogonocherus hispidulus. Next base: position 55,485,429 of record OZ004697.1, read on the forward strand.
GTGCTTCCGATCGCAGTTGTTGGAATCTTGGAAACCCAACGCATTCATAAACACTTACAGCCGTTTCGATGCGTCAATCGCAATCGCAAACGCAGCTAGGAAATTCCACCATGTTGTTATTGTTGGAAGGCGGCGCGGTTACCCGCAGCACTCATGCCTCTCGACCCATTGTGCCTGCCGCTAGTCGAGAGCTATTGGGAGAGACCCGTGCTATGCGCATATACCAACACCCGTTCCAGGGGAAGCTCTCTAATGTCCTGGGGCAGGAGAAACGCTGCACCCAGATGTTTGTGTCTCTTGACCATGAGGCAGGCACAGCGACAGAGGATGCGAATGGAGTCCTCGTCATCGTTTTGAGGACTCCGTGCACAACCAGCTAATTTTGAAAAGACCGCAAGAAACTTTACGACTTCCACCCTGGCTGACCCAAAAATGAAGATTTCCGCTTGAACTGTTTCTGAAGTATACATTTTTTAAACCAATAGTGCAGCGAGAAATTGTTTTTTAAAAATCAGATCAAATAGCAAACGGTTTACTTTAAATACAAAGGTTACATAAATCCATATCACACCTTAGAAAGGTTATATAAATTAACTCTATAATTTAACATAGAACCCAAAAAATGCAGAATTATACAGAATGTTTTCGCTTTTCGATAGACGTGCCTATTTAATTTTTAATTTTACGATTTTGTTTTGACAAATTGTTTATTCCTATATGTGGTTTGTATTTGCTTTTTAAAATTTAAAACCGGAGACGACAATTTTTATTGAACACACACACACACACGGGTCAAATCACGCAACTTGCCACACCAACACAAAATCACTTCCTGTGTCCACTTGCGTGCAGACACTCTTTTGTCTGCCTTTCATTATTTCACAACTAGTGAAAGACAACGAGACTTGCTATATGAGCCCAGAAATCAGTTACGCAACATAATGAATACATATCCATTTATAATATAAACATTTATTAGATGAGTTAATTGTCAAGGTAGAAATGAGAATACAGGAAATAGATATAAGTATAAAGCGAAGGAAAAAGTCGATTGCGCAAAGAAAATCGCCGCTGTTACGTGGTTGATACTTGGGTTTTACTTTTGTTATTTTCAATAAAAGTGTTATTGGTCAAGAGCGGGTAAATATAGGAAATACTCGGGTGGGTAACTTTCGTGACTTATACATGAGTGAACGAGTATTTGTTACAACTTTTCCTTATAGATTACATCGCGATATCCAAAGGAGGATATCCTTAGCGGGCTACGAAACGAAAAGCCACGTCTTTGTATTTATTAGGTCTGTTCCAAGTACCTAAAAACCGTTCACTGCACGGTCCTCAACATGCGCAGTGAACCAAGCGAGATCGGGTAGTTCTCGGACGATCTATTAATCGATCCTCGTACGGTCATTTCGGTACACGATTCAAAGCAGATACTGTTTGCTTACTGACTACTTATTCGTATTTGTTGAGGTTAAGGAAGACTTTGTGGTTACATTTTGTTTTTGGCTTATTTTCTGTATTAAAGTCATTACAAACTTTATAAAACGAGTGATGATAAGTATTCAGACATTTTGACAGATCTCGATTCGAGTGACGATGACGTGGAGCTGGAATTTAAACTGGAATCGCCCTGTACGTTTTAATATAAATACAATATGTAATTTTTCTTTTAAATATGTAAAAAATATACTAGTGTCCCCAATGTGGAACCTTAGGGTATCCCTAACTTGTTATATATCAAGCTAGTACTGTTACATCATTATTCCTCTTCTTCATTTCATAGAATTTTTAATTGTGATCACCTGGAGATACTAGTGACCTCCTTACAACCATACAGCGTACCTATTACCCAAAACCTACAGATAACGCAAATAGACGATCATACGTAACGTTTTACGCAACGTAGATAGGCATTTCACATATCATAGCTATACAAAATATTATTGTGAGTGTACAAATAAAAGTTTTAAAGATCTGGGTACTTTTCGATCGGTATAGCGACTTTCTCTACGCAATGTCTGCCTTGTGGGAAACTTTCCATATTATTATGCAAGGTGAGACGCGGCAACACACTACAGGGTGATCAGAGATATCGAGACGGCACGTAATCGGTTAATGGAATTAAAATCTATCTTAGATGCTCCAAAACCTAGAATTTAAGGACCTTAGTGTTATTAAGAACAATTGTTATTACATACAACGCCTATACTATATACGGGGTGCTGTAAAAGGGGTAAATGTCTGTCTGGAATTTGTTACATTCTTAATTAGTATTAAATTGCTACTATCTATCTTATGGTTGTTCTCAAAAGCATTTTGGGCGGCACTAGACTTATCTGTTCTACCAAATTTGAGATGAGCCATATGTTCCTTGATTCTAGTTTGAATTGACCTTCTAGTTTGTCCAAGTGTCTCTTTAAATTTACGTTTCCTAATTATTTTATCAATTAAACTTAAAGAATATCCATTACTCGCAGCTATATATCCCCAATTAATGCTTTTTCTTTTTCACACCTCTCCTTATTTAGGGAGAAGCTTAATACTCGATGAATTAGAATATCTTTTCTGTATATAAAAAATTCTAACTTATCTTCACTATATCTTATTATTAATACATCTAAGAATGGTAGTTGTTCAGAGTTTTAAATTTCATGTGTAAATTTAACTGTCGCGAAACGACTGTTCAATTTAGAAACAAAGTTGTCAATATCAGTGACTTTTGTATCAAACACTGCAAAGATATCATCCACATATCTGAACCAAACTCTGGGAAATACTCGAATTCTTCTTTTGCCTCCGTTTCGAATCTGTTCATGAAGAGATTGGCAATGAATGGTGACAAAGAGTTACCCCATAGCTGTACCCTCATGTTGTTCGAAGAAATTATCATTGAATCGAAAGCAATTTTGTTTCATGCAAAGTTTAGTGAGTTGAAGATGTTCTTTTACCACATCTTGACTGAAATTGTTTGATTCGAGTAGATCCTTAAGGCAGTCCAAGGTCTGTGGTATGGGAACACTTGGAAACAGTTAACAAACGTCAAAGAGACCAAAACTTCACCTTCTTGCAACCAGATATTTTTCACCTTAATGAAATCACTGAAATTAATCACAGAAGAACGAACTTTCGAACTTCTCTGTTAACCATTTTGATAGGTGGTAAGTTGGTGATCCAATTGATGACCCAATAGGACCCAACGACATTCCTGGTTTATGAATTTGACGCCCGTTTCGCCAACCAAGTTGGTATCATCTGGAGATGATTACAAACTCCCCTTCAAGATATTCTATCTCGAGGCAAGGATTCGGATATATTTATTGACTTTATATTAATATTTTCGTCAGTATACCATTTCTGAGACGCTAAAATTGGGCGGTTAGTGAATTTTAAACAGTCTTTTCAACGTTACTGGTGGAATTTTTGTTTTGTTTTGATTGAATGACGTAATATACAAAGGCCAGTGTTGTTCTGGATCTTTCACCGCCCTGTACAAGTAAACTGTTGCTCAACTGTATATTTTAGTTAATTGCTTAGTATACATTCGCTTTCACCTTACTGTGTCCGAGAGAATTTTAAGAATTCCATTTTTTTTAGTTGCAATTCACGGAACAGCAGACAGTAGTAACAGTATTTGCAATTCTGTTAATTTCTTAGCTGTACAAACGATTTTACGGATTGAGTCTTTGGCAAGGTCTTGAAACAGAAACATGATTTGTATAAAAAATGTCAACTGAACTTATGCTTTAGTAATGACAAGTATACAGGGTATATCTTTCTTTATATAGGAATGGGGGTGTTTTCCTATTTTTTTTTACATCGGCAATGGAAAGTAGTTGGAAAAAGAAGAGATACGTATTTCTGGAATTTTAATATTGGGTTCATTTAAGTCCATAAATTATTTTTTTATTATGCGCGATATCTATGTGACGTCACTAAGCGAAAATTCAAAATTTGCGCCATTTTTTAGTGATTTCTAGGATATTTTCATTTGTGTGGTTGGTGTCAATGCGTGACAACTTTACTTTTGTTTATGTTTGAATTGTTTGGTTAGGATAAACATCATGGTAAACATGAGACATCGTTTTTAGTTTATATTTTTACCTGTGAATTGTTGTCTTTCACTGTGATTGATTACAAGTGTATTTATTAGTAATAGAAAAACATCGTAATTCGTAAAGGTAATTTTTGAATATATTTAATCGAGTTTGCAGTAATACTGTTAAGTTAAATACTAACCTTACATTTTTCATTCCTTTTATTTCTGAAAGGATCTATAAGATCTTTATCATAAAAGGATCTATAACCGGTAAATTGTCGGACTTTGCCTCTACTAAACCTTGCTCCATGTTTAATAAAAGTTTACTTCACAAGAAAACAACAATACACGTCAAGTTGTCAAGCCAAACACAAACAGGAAATTTCAAATGTCAATTATCGAAATGTCGACTGTCGTTTGTCGTCGTTACAAACTGAATCTAGCCACATATTATCAGTGTGGCCTCTTTATAGATACATATTCCCTAGTTTTCGCTTAGTGACGTCACGAATATAGAATAAAATTTCAAAATTGAATTAAAAATTTTCTACCAATTCAATCTTAATAATTTTTATCCTAATAAATATAAAAAAATATATAGGTATTTTATAAAAATACAGGTTTCCACTTTCATTTCGATTGAAGGAAAATACCCCATTAAGCCAAAAATTTAACTAAGAGATAAATTATTAACGAAATTATCAAATATTATGGTTCAATAATTAAATAATACGTTTATTGTAATTTTTAAAAGATGTAGATAACACTATTAAAAAGAAAAGTGTATTAAAGACAATAAATTGAGGTTATATGAAGATATGCCGTTGTAATTCAATGTTGGGGGGTGCTTATTGCACGCAAATAGTTGTTTTCGACATCTTAATTTCATATTTCGACATATTTCATTTAAAAAACTATGTTTGTTATTATATTAAAACATTTTTCCAAAACAAAACCGTAAAAATATAATTTAATTACGTATTTCTATAGAAAAGTAATAACATATCCTCGGATCGTCTCCCTTTTGGAACCGAGGTCACGAATTCATCGGTCACCACATCAAGGGTGCCGCCTGGTACTTTTATAGCCTTTCCAATGTTTGCCACAAGCTCAGCTGACGTTGACTGTTGTCATTTCTAACGCACCACGAGTTCCTGTGCCATTACGAAACAGATATTATGATTCGCGTGCATTGTTCTTCGTCACCGATTGAAAAAAAATTACGATAACCGAACAACGGTCATTAAAACGATAAGGTGCCTGATTCTCCGCCGTCGTGCGTGTCAATCCAGAGTGCTGATTCACGATTGTAAAACGCAAAACAATCGCCGCCACTTGTACTTGCTCCTTTGTGTATGCAAATCAAAGTCTAACACATACAGGGTGTCCTGAAATTAGGGTGCAATATTTTACCAGTGTGTTTGTCTGTGGTTAAAAAGGGGACTTTTTCTTTTTTACGTTTTTACGCAGCAAACTCTAAAATTTCATATTTTAATGATAAGACCAGGGAAAAGTTACATACAAAAAAGTTGTATACACCTCGTGTTATCGCATGTAATTACTGAAAACCGTGTAACAAAAAATTAGTAAACTTACGGCACTATAATTAAAAAACTAGATGAAATGTGTGTCTTATTATACCCAATGCATAATGGGGTGTTTTCCTTTTTTTTTACATCGGCAATGGAAAGTAGTTGGAAAAAGAAGAGATACGTTTTTCTGGAATTATAATATTGGGTTCATTTAAGTCCATAAATTATTTTTTTATTGTGCGCGATATCTATGTGACGTCACTAAGCGAAAATTCAAAATTTGCGCCATTTTTAGTGATTTCTAGGATATTTTCATTTGTGTGGTTGGTGTCACTGCGTGACAACTTTACATTTGTTTATGTTTGAATTGTTTGGTTAGGGTAAACGTCATGGTAAACATGAGACATTGTTTTTAGTTTATATTTTTACCTATGAATTGTTGTCTCTGCCTGTGACTGATTACAAGTGTATTTACTAGTAATAGAAAAACATCGTAATTTGTAAAGGTACTTTTTGAATATATTTAATCGACTTTGCAGTAATACTGTTAAGTTAAATACCAACCTTACATTTTTCATCCTTTTTATTTCTGAAAGGATCTATAGGATCTTTATCATAAAAGGATCTATAACCGGTAAATTGTCGGACTTTGCCTCTACAAAACCTTGCTCCATGTTTAATAAAAGTTTACTTCACAAGAAAACAACAACACAACACGTCAAGTTGTCGACACTCGAACGCTGCGAACATACCGACACTCGACACGCTACAGTACTAGCCGTTTCAGGATAGAATGTTAGGTTAACCGAGCATCCAGGTTACGGTAAGAAATGAAGAGCCTAATCGGGAGATATGCTGTTGTTGTTGTTGGAAGGCGGTGCAGTTACCCGCAGCACTCAGGCCTCTCGACCCATTGTGCCTGCCTCTAGTCGAGAGCTATTGGAAGAGACCCGTGCTATGCGCATAGGCCAACACCCCTTCTGTGATATGGGGGATATGCTTCTAATTATTTATTTATCCTTGTGCTAAATTTTATAGTACCATTTATTGAAAATATTGTTCGTTTTCTCAATGTAAACTTTTTGATGGAACATTAATCGTGATATTTTATAATCTACTTAAAACTATAACTAAGAAAATAGTACTTACGTGTACACGTAGGGCCCAAGCTCCTCCACCACAGGTTTGGACCCGTTATTGAGGAACTCGTCGGCGTTCGTGACGTTGAAAATGTACACTCGTATCGTGGGTGTCACGGGCGGTTTCGCCCACCAGCCGAAGGCCTGCGACCCATCCCGTAATTTCACTTCCTGCAAAGACACGCGGATTAGGAACGGCAGATAACTTCGTTTATTATCAAGCCGAAACTCGCAATAGGTACACCAAAACCCTATGTTAGTAGTGGTAAGAAACAGACTGTAGCGCCATCTTCCGGTCCTTGCTACTATCTGTTTGACAATTATTGTATAATTGACAGACCGATGGCGACCTGCTTTTCCGCGGGCGCCATTATAGCAATGACCTCTATTGTCTTCCTCAAAGACAGTCCTAGTTATTTATTTGAAGAAATAAGGCATCTCTTTCAAATAATTAAGTAAGATTGTCTTCCTCATGTACAATAGAGGTCACTGTTGTAAAGGCACCTCCGGAAACGCAGGTCGTTATCCGTCTGTCAATTATACAATAACTGTCAGACGGATATTAGCAAAGACCCAAAGAGGGCGCTACGGTGTGCTTTTCACCATTACTAACATTCACGATGCGCCTTAGGCAATCATATCGCAACATCGTTCATCGATTTTAAGGAGATATTAACTTTCTTATGAAACTATGTCAAAACGTCTTCCTAAAAAATAACAATAGTAAAAATAGTTGCTGGTTTTGGGTCAAGAAATCTACGAAAGCATAGAAAGGACATCGTGTGAAATAATTTTATAATTTCCAGTTTAAACTGTCAATTGTAGATAATGCATAATTGTCTGGCAATTATGTATAATTGCGTGTTTAAACTGTCAATTATACATAATTGTCAGATCAAACTGACAGGTATCTATAATTGCCAGTTTAAACTATTATATACAATTGTCAGTTTGATCTGACAATTATGTATAATTGACAGTTTATAATTGTCAGTTTGATTTGGCAATTATGTATAATTGACAGTTTAAACTGGCAATTATAAAATTATTTGTTCTTTTATTATTGCCAGTTTAAACTGTCAATTATGCATAATTACCAGATCAAACTGACAATTATAAACTGTCAATTATACATAATTGTCTGTTTGATCTGGCAATTATGTATAATTGCCTGTTTAAACTGTCGATTATACATAATTGTCAGATCAAACTGACAAGTATCTATAATTGCCAGTTTAAACTGTCAATTATAGACAATTATCAGTTTGATCTGGCATTTATGTATAATTGACAGTTTAGAATTGTCAGTTTGATCTGGCAATTATGTATAATTGACAGTTTAAACTGGCAATTATAAAATTATTTCACACGAAGTAATTTTATTATAGCCAGTTTAAACTGTCAATTATACATAATTGCCAGATCAAACTGACAATTATAAACTGTCCATTATACATAATTGTCAGATCAAACTGAAAATTATCTATAATTGGCAGTTTAAACTGTCAATTATAGACGATTGTCGGTTTGATCTGACAATTATGTATAATTGACAGTTTATAATTGTCAGTTTGATCTGGCAATTATAAACTGTCAATTATACATAATTGTCTGTTTGATCTGGCAATTATGTATAATTGCCTGTTTAAACTGTCGATAATACATAATTATCAGATCAAACTGACAAGTATCTATAATTGCCAGTTTAAACTGTCAATTATAGACAATTATCAGTTTGATCTGGCATTTATGTATAATTGACAGTTTAGAATTGTCAGTTTGATCTGGCAATTATGTATAATTGACAGTTTAAACTGTCAATTATAAAATTATTTCACACGAAGTAATTTTATTATAGCCAGTTTAAACTGTCAATTATACATAATTGCCAGATCAAACTGACAATTATAAACTGTCCATTATACATAATTGTCAGATCAAACTGAAAATTATCTATAATGGGCAGTTTAAACTGTCAATTATAGACGATTGTCGGTTTGATCTGACAATTATGTATAATTGACAGTTTATAATTGTCAGTTTGATCTGGCAATTATGTATAATTGACAGTTTAAACTGTCAATTATACATAATTGCCAGATTAAACTGACAATGATCTATAATTGACAGTAAACTGACAATTATAAAATTATTTCACAGGATGTCCTTTCTACCCTTTCGTAGAAATCTAACTATAATCATCTAAAAAGTTTAGATTTTGACATAGTTTCGTAAAAATATTAATACCTCCTTAAAATCTAGTCTGAATGGCAACAATGTATACATTTTCTTAAAGGAAAACAATCAGGGTGTCAGATGGATGCAACAGATAGGATTGTTCCATTTAAAGGAAGCTCATAATTTTGGTGAAATAGGCCGTTTTCCCAATAATTTCTGACAACATTTACTGACAACAATGACGGGAAAAACTTTAAGGAAATCTAAAAGATTCAGTGAAAACTGCATGTGGATAGATCTTTTCGTTCTCGAGATATAAACTGTTAAAAGGTGTCTTTATAGATGGACACCTTGTACTGTTTCGGCAGTCCTTGCTCTCATCAGCTACAAATTGAAACATCAGGTACCCTACTGTAGAATATCATTTAGCTAAACTGCTAAGCTTAGCCACAGCTTGACTAGAGAAGGCTGTGGTTTAGCCTTGATATGGGACACAGATAGGTAATGACCAGTGGATTTTAGGTGATCAGAAATAATGTCAAGGAGTGGTATTTTCAATATTATGAAATAATTGTATGTATGCAAGAGCAGGCCACTTAAGACCAAGCAAACAAAATAAATCCTTTAGAACATTTAACATGCGAAATTCCAAATGATTGTGGATAATTCGAGGTAATTGTCACTGACACGAAAACTGAATTAAAGTAAAAAAAAAAAATAAATAAATTGTTACAGCTAAGTGGTTTCTAGTTTCTAACAGAGCAGCGGAACAGTACCTAATGGAAAAAATAATAATTTGTTTAACCAAAACGACAATCTCTTATTTCTAGTATTGGAATAATTCTACAAAATATTTATTGGGGTGCTTTTCTGCACTGAGAAAAATAGAACTAAATGAGGGAAGAATCTCCAGGTACGTGTGAACGACAAAATCTATTTCTTCAACACAAATCATTAATTATTCAATATTCAAAACTTCAAAAGAAAACCGCCACTGATTTGAGGCGTGAGGTTTCAACAGTTTACTTTTAATTGTTGTAATCACTGGTGGTAAAATGTAACAAAAACATATCAGGATTTCATGGGGATGATCCACTGCTTACTAAAAATCCTGGAATAAGAAACTATCTGCCGAAATTAATTGGCGATTCAAATTACCCATGAGGGCGCTGTAAACTGTAATCAAATATGGAGGAACACGAGTATACATTTTAGAACAATTAATGGTGCCAAAAATTATCTAGTATTTAGTTCCTTAGCAAAGATACAGGGTGCTCAATTTATTGCTATTAAGATACAAAAATGTTCATATCTTCTGAACCATTCTGTTACAATCCTTGTGATTAGGATGAGGGGTTCAGATATTATCTTGAAAGGGGTTGGAAACTTTGGAGTGAAGATAACACTAACGTAGTTTTCCACATAACACCAAAACACTATATTGCATTTGCGAGAGAGGGACAGAGTAGGAAGATGCTGATTTGTGCACAAACGGGAGTGCATTATGGTGTTTTGGTGTTATGTGGAAAACTACCTCAGTGTTAGGTATTATACAGAGTTATTCAGAACTTATCCATAATAAAATTTGGGGATGTTCAACATGTACAAATGTGGTAGTGCAAAAACAAATTTTTTTAGCGCGTTCTGAAAACTATTTAAAAATTTTTAATTGCACGCCGCTGGATACTGGTCCACTGTAATGGAATGACCTTGGGACTGACAATGCAAACTGGCGATGTCACATATAGCACGAAAAAACTTCGGAAATTCTGAGAGTATACCGACACCCGGCGCAAAAAAGATTTGCAGCGTTTTTACTTTAAAATAAACTGAAAGATAGATAGATGTGACCAAAGTGACGTGTCTTTAAAATTAATAAAATTTTGTTACACTAATTTTGAAGAATTGCGCTACTTGATTACTAGGTATTAGAAACATGAAATTTATAAAAAATTTGCACATACCTTGTTACAAAAACTGTTCGAAAAACGGTGTTGGAAGTGATTTCGTTGAATTGCGTGGGTATTTTCGAGTGCCCAAACGTGTGTATTGTGAATGTTCTGTATTCCATTTCGAGTAAACAAAGCTTCATCTGTAACTAGTACATCAGCAGTAAATTGGGGATTTTCAGCATTTTGCTGCAACAACCACTCACAAAACCTAACTCGTAATTGATAATCCGCTGGTAACAGTGCTTGAACACGCTAGATATGATACGGATAAAACTGAGCTTCGTGTAGTAAGCGCCACACCGTTGATTGGGATACCCCAAGCTACTTTAGCCATTTTGAAAATTTTAAAGTTTAACACTCCTATACGATAAATAAAACACCGGCACTGAGAGAGCGACACAGATAGACAATAGAGATATTATCCCCACTCCAACTCTATTCGCTCGGTCTCGACCAGGCGTTCCAGGTACAAAAACTTGTTTACTTTTTTTTTGTAGGAATGTGATATATCAGATGTCGTTGAAGTACAGTTGCCCATCTACGTAGTCCTTTATAATGGTTTAACTTTTAACATTGTTTACGGGAAATCCAAAGACTTTTATTATAAATTTTTTTGGTGATATCGATTTCTTATTTAAGGATGCACATATCCTCAAAGTTTTAGAGATAAGTTCTGAATAACGCTGTATATAAAATAATATAATAAAAAAATAAATTATCTATACAATATAAACATAATTTGTGTGAAAAAATAATTAAACATAAGTTAAAAAATACAACTAAATAAAATAATAGTACTTACGTGATTTATGACTAGCTTCACCCAACTCATGAAGAATATGACTACTATAATTCCGAATAGTAAGAATCCCACAGCCACCGCTACCACAAACCCTACAACAAAAATAAATAATTTAGCATTAAGATTTCATCATTACACTGCTACAAAAATGTCAGAATCTCTTGTTTATGTTTTCAAACAGGCGTACGCCCTCTATGAGAGTCGAGACATATTAGACGAGGCGTTAGCCGAGTCTCGCAACTCAATATGAAGAAAATTGGCGATTCAAATTACCGATGAGGGTGCTGCAAATTGTAAATAAATATGGAGGAAGACGAGTAAAAATTAAGCATTTCATATCACAGCATCTAGCAATTTAACATTCAACTGCCATAAATATAGTGACTTCATGTGCTAGTTAGGGTGAAATAAAGGATAAAAAGAGTGGTAAAAGCAGTCAAACGTCCCATAAGTGCTTCATTGCTAATTATATAAATTTTTTGGGTTGAAATAGATACCCTAGTTTTTGTTTACTTACATTTTGGACTAAAATAAGTGTGATAAACTGTATGGTGATACCATATTAGTGCTTGTTTCTTGTTAAGTAGTGTTTAAATTAAAATATATTCTGTTTTATAAGACTAATAATAGAAAAGTATAGACAAACTGCAACAAAGTGGTTATGTTGTGTAAGTAAACGTGTTCTCTGTTAATAAATTGTTATATGCCTTTTGGAGAAATGAGTGAGAAACAGTTTCTTATACTAGGGCCAAACTTCTATCTATCTTCAATCTTAAACACTTCGATTCACACAATTTTTTACGGGATGACACCCATAAACGTGGCAGTTTGTGTTGTGCTGATTTCTTTTGAATGCCATTTTAAAATATAAAATAAAGGTGTACAAATACTAACCACGTCGTTTTTAACTTTGTAATACCAAAAAATCACCAGCACCATTAAATTATTACGTTAAACAGACCCCAATACGTGTTATTTATCATTATATCAGCAATAAGCCTCCAAAAATTACCTTTTAAGTAGGTTTAAATATTTACATGCAGAGGACGCATTCATTTTTGGAATCGCCAATAGGTCTTTCAATTTTTTCAGGTCGGTTTTCTGGTCACGTAATCGACTTTTTACATACCTACGAGTTGTCGTACGGACTTTACTACTTACAAACCCATTTTGTTTCATAAAAATAAACAACAAATACAATCGTGAACCCAGTTTGTCGGTAAAGAGGAAGGTGAATTTTATTTACCGAACAAAAATAAATACCGTGAAATTTAAGAGCAAATTTGTAAATTGCAAATAATTTTTTACTATTAAATGCTCATCTTCAAGTTTACGATCGATGCCACGTCCTCTGGACCGTGAAAGCGAATGTCCAAATCTAGTTTTATTAATTTAAAGTACTAAAACTTGCCCACGGGTTGGAAAAATGCGCTGACTAATAGTTGATTGATAATAATTGATGTTCGTTCCTCTATAAGGCTGGTGATAAAAAAAATACAAAAGCGATTGTCATTGCCATTATGATTATTTGTAACAAAGTATGTAACAAATTATCAAGTCTGGTGCCGTGTTTAACACCTTTTTCGTAACAAAATAAACTGTGGCGATTGTTTTTATCTAGAGATGCTATTTATGGTATAACAATAAAAAAAGTCCAGAGGCAAGTTCCTATAATTATTTAAAAACGTCCTTGTAACTATTTACGAGTATACAGGTAGATTGTTTTGAGTATGACCTTTGAACCACTTTATTAATAAATTATTTAGAGCATATTTGGTCCACTTAAGGGCGCGTTTGCACCCCCTTGTCGATGAAGCCGTCAAAAGATTAATTAAACGTATTCTGTGTGAACTTAGGCAACCGAAACATAGATGTCGCACTGAAAACACAATCGGCCAAACAAATTGTAACGAAACCGTACTGGTCGATTGCAATTTAGGGATTTTTATGTTGCACGTCACAAATTTGGTACTCTTATATGAAACAGTCAATGTGTTCCGTTATTAAATTTATAATTGCCAAAGAATAATTAGGCCAGTTTCCAATACGTTTTTTCCATTCTTAAAATAGTCAAGCTCTACCCGCGACAGTAACGTACTAAAAACAAAATATCCCTAAATAATTTTGGTAGTTACTTCTTGATAACAGTGTAGGGCGTCACCCCCACCCCCCAGACAGCCAACCGCGAGCCACCCCTGACAGCTAACGGCTCACATTTTACGTCACGTAAAAAGGTCCGAATAATCCGATACAAAAATGTGACGTAAAACGTAACGTTTTTGACACGTAAAAAGGTCATAAAATCCGACACAAAAATGTGACGTAAACATAACGTTTTTGACACGTAAAAAGATCCGAAAAATCCGACACAAAAACGTGACGTAAAACGTAACGTTTTTGACATGTAAAAAGGTCATAAAATCCGATACAAAAACGTGACGTAAACATAACGTTTTTGACACGTAGAAAGGTCCGAAAAATCCGACACAAAAACGTGACGTAAAACGTAACGTTTTTGACACGTAAAAAGGTCATAAAAATTCTACACAAAAACGTGACGTAAACTTGACGTAACACGTAACGTTTTTGACAAGTAAAAAGGTCATAAAATCCGACACAAAAACGTTACGTTTTTGTGACGTTTTACACCATGTTTTATAGCAAATACAAACTATTTTTCGTGTCCTTTTTACGTAGGTAGGGCTGTAGGTAGGGCGTCATCTCAGCCAGACAGCCCGCCGCCAGCCACCCCTGACAGCTAGCCGCTCACGTTTTTGACACGTAAAAAGGTCATAAAAATTCTACACAAAAACGTGACGTAAACTTGACGTAAAACGTAACGTTTTTGACAAGTAAAAAGGTCATAAAATCCGACACAAAAACGTGGCGTAAAGGCAACGTTTTTGACACGTAAAAAGGTCCGAAAAATCCGACACAAAAATGTTACGTTTTTGTGACGTTTTACACTATGTTTTTACATGTTGTTATATGGGAAATACAAATTATTTTTCGTGTCCTTTTAACGTGTCAAAAGAAAAATTATCGGCAATATTTTTTAAGTGACAAAATGGCGTAAATGACATATTATTAAATGCAAAAACCCCAGCGCAGTACAATTTTTAAAATTCCAGGACCGCATTTTAAAAATTCGCGTTTTTTTATGTTTTTTTTCGGTCCACTGAAAAAAGTTCACTCAGTGTATTATTTTCCGCAGCAGGTGGTTCAAAAGTTACTTCCAAAACCAATTTTAGCAGAACATTTTTTTGAAGCAGACCACTTTTTTCCAAACCTGGTAGCTAATCCCTTGTATCAAAATTTTATTTTTGAGTCATCTGTAGATATACAGGGTGTTCCTTACTGTCACGTCCATACTGTAGGAACAAATTTCTTGTCCAATTTTATAACAAAGAGTCCAAATAACCGTGTGTCCTAAATTGCCTCGTTCTCGAGATACAGGGTGTCAAGGGTGTTATTGTAGAGTAATTTTAATGTAATTGTAATGATTTGTAGTTATTATTTAGATCTGTATCTTGCGTTTTTTCTAGTGTTTGTAGATATCAAATTCATACTCTAAAAATGGGACATCCCAGTTTTTTTTTTTACTTTTAACATAATAAACATTTAGACATGCACTGGTAATAGTTTTTTTCTCGAAAACGAAGCAAGGTTCGAAAAAAATTCAACGAATAAAAAAGTTGTATTTGTAATTGTTTCATCTAGAAAAAAATCCAGAACATGTAAAAAACCAGTAGCGTCCAATGTTTTTCCCATAAATTTCAAATAGGTTACCCTCCTGGACGCCACTGGAGCCAACAATTTTAATCTTTTCACGTTAAAATAAGCCCTTTACTGCTTCAAACCAACGTACCAAATTTCATCCAAATCCACGAAAGAGTTTTCAAGATATTAATAAAAAAAGAACGAATTTTTATAAAAACCTTGACACTCTGTATCTCGAAAAAGAGGCAATATAGGACACACGTTTATTTGGACTCTTAGTTATAAAATTGGACAAGGAATCAACTCCTAAAGAATAAACATGACATTAAGGTACACTCTTTTTACCGATCGTTGTGCGTCTTTAAAACATAGGCCTGTTAAAGCACACGTCATTGATGTCTTCGCAACTTGACCGTGTTTAGTACGTGTACAACTTTTTAATGTTACAATTAATAGGATACATGTTATTTTTTTCATTCGTTAAAGTCGCTAATTTGCGGTAAGTAAATGTGACGTTGGCGATAATTATACATAGATAATTATATTTATTACATTACAACATTTGTTAATGTAAAAATAAAATATGAGTGCTTGTGGAAGAACCAGAAATGGTAGTTAAATCATTTTAATAGTGTGTTTCGTACATGGCAGATTTGTGAGAATACAGTTGTCCCAAAAAACCAAAGGTCACACTGTTAGTGAAGTATTATGATATGATTTAATAAATAATATCCGTTGCTTTATCTTTTTTGGTTAGTACCTAGTTGTACAAGGTGGCCCGTTTAATATGGGCCTATACCTTATCTCAGAAACTACAAGTCCCATGGAAAAAAATTATATGAAATTGTTTTTTTCAAAGTTATCTTCAATTTTTTAATATATTCAAATGTATAACCTGTTTATATACAGGGCGATTAACTAAAGTTCCTTTTTTTTAAATAGCACACCCTATATATTATTACATTTTCAGAAAGCCCTTCTAAAGACAAGTTCAATGATATATGACATGATGGGTCTGACGCCCACCGTTTCGGAGTTATTAAGAATTGTCTTCAGGAAATAGCCTATATCAAAATGGTGCTAGAGAAGTTAATAATTAAGTTTTTGAGCATCAACTTGCGCCAAGAGAATTCTAATTTTATTTACTTTATTATGTAATTACTCAATATTCAGTTTATAAAAAAATTTTTACCGTGTTGCCACATTTGGAAAACCATAAATTCTCACGATTTTTTCAAACGGAACACCCTGTATATTGTTACATTTATAGACAGCCCTTCTATCGACAAATTCAGAGATATATGATATGATGGGTTTGTATCCCATCGTTTCTGAATGATTATACTCAGAATATGGGATTTTAATATTGGCTATTTCCCGAAGATAATACTCAATAACTCCGAAACGGCGAGCATCAGCCCTATCAAATTATATATTATTGTACTTGTCTTTAGAAGGGCTTTCTGAAAACATAATAATATATAGGGTGAGCTATTTAAAAAAAGTATTATCTTCGGGAAATAGCCAGTATTAAAATCCCATATTCTGAGGATAATCATTCAGAAACGATGGGATACAAACCCATCATATCATATATCTATGAATTTGTCGATAGAAGGGCTTGCTAGAAATGTAACAATATACAGAGTGTTCCATTTGAAAAATTCGTGAGAATTTATGGTTTTCAAAATGTGGCAACACGGTAAAATTTTTTTTATAAACTGAATATTGAGTAATTACATAATAAAGTCAATAAACTTAGAAATCTCTTGGCGCAAGTTGATGCTCAAAAACTTAATTATTAACTTCTCTAGCACGATTTTAATATTGGCTATTTTCAGAAGATAATTCTTAATAACTCCGAAACGGTGGGCCTCAGACCCATCATGTCATATATCATTGAACTTGTGTTTAGAAGGGCTTTCTGAAAATGTAATAATATATAGGGAGGGCTATTTAAAAAAAAGGAACTTTAGTTCATCGCCCTGTATATAAACAGGTTATACATTTGAATATATTAAAAAATTCAAGATAACTTTGAAAAAAACAATTTCATGTAATTTTTTTTCCACGGGACTTGTAGTTTCTGAGATAAGGTGTAGGCCCACTTTAAACGGGCCACCTTGTACAAGTTGGGAAATGTTTACGTCGCGTTTCAGCCGGTACTTTCAATTTCTCTAACCACATGGAGCGAAAATCAGATATAAAATATGTGTATTAACCAACGCGGGAACCTGTTTTGATGCCTTTGAGGCAGCGAAATTCTTCGCATGGGGCAGTGGCCACTCTGATCGACATAGCTAGCAGAATGCCAAGAAATTTACCGACACTTGCAGCGTGTGCTGTTGAAGGAGGTTTGAAGGAAATAATAGGGAATTATGTGGTGCTCCTGTATAAGGAAATAGGGCCAAGTTTGCGCGTTTTTGGCATCTTAAAATTTCTATAGTATAGTAAAATAGAGTGTGTAAAGGGTTTTTCAGTGAGAACGATATGATTTTAAAATGAAATAAAATTAAAATTATTTCAGATACAACCAAACTTTTTATATTGTCTTAAAGCACAGTCGATGACATTTATGTTTTGAATAACACATCGTTTAAATGTCCACCTCGATTTCGTCTACATGAGCGAATTGACAAACCAAATTTTCGATGACTATGTGCAATAAAACGGGCGTGATCTGACGAATGGAGCATTCAATATTCAATCTTAATGCATCAAGTGTTTGTGATCTGTTTGCATAGACCTTAGATTTCAAATAGCCCCAAAAGAAGTAATCTAAAGGAGTTAAAATCACAGCTTCTTGTAGGCCGGCGAACAGTTGCATTCCTTGAAATTATCCTTTCGTCAAACTTTTCTTGCAATACGTCGATAGTTTCATGAGCAGTGTGACATGTGGCACCGTCTTGCTGGAACCACATATCCTCCAAATCAAGTGCATCTAAATTTGGCCACAAAAAATGTTTGAACATCTGTTAGTATCGTTCACCTTTCACTGTAACTGCTCCTACCTCATCTCCTACCTCATTTTGGAAAAAAAATGATCCGATGATGCCACCATGCCGTAAACCACACCATACAGTTACTTTAGGGGATACAAAGGCTTCTCGTTAGTCTGGTGTGGATTGTTTTCACACCAAAAACGGCAATTTTACTTGTTAATATATCCACTTAACCAAAAATGAGCTTCATCTTCTTTAAGTTGTTCTAAACTTCAAGCAGCAAATTCTCGTCGTCGACGATGCTCCAGTGGTTCAAGTTCTAGGGCCAAAACAATCACAGCAAAAAATTTTCTTTGTTTTTGACTGACTTGCGCATTGTTACATCCACATGAAGCCTGATTATTTTCCTTTAAGAAAAGGAAATTTCCTTTCTTTCCTTTTTTGTCTATAAAAATCTGTCTACACAAAACATACCCACTCGTTCAGGATGGAAACGTATTTTGCCTGGTTCTTGTTCTTTTACTTACAAAATGGACCGATCTCCAGGACTCCGAAACGGTTAATTGACTTTTGTTTTAAGATGCGACCCATTTTTCCTTCTTTGAATTCGCCGATGTAGTTTTTCCGGCATACAATCTTTCCATCAGTTCTCAGAAGGATAATTCACAAAATATTTATTTCTTACGTGGACACGAAGAATATACAGTCAATAATAATTATGAAAAGTATCACGTAATGTCCATAAAGGTTATCAGCTAGAATCATGTTTTTGTTATTAGAAATATACAACTACCTTCGTATTTATTATTTTTATATAATATAATATTATACACAAGGTCTAAGGTCAAGGAATACAAATAGAGATGTTTATTTAATAATATTAGTTTATAAAATAGTCAGGTTGGTATATTTTTCTGAAATTATGTACTTATATACTTTTTAAGTGTAGGATTTCGTGTATATATACAATTACTATATCTACTGATGCAAACAATGAGACTTAAGGGCACGTTTGCACGCATTTGTCGATGAAGTAGTCAAAAGATGAACTAAACGTCTTCAGTGTGAACTTAGGCTACCGGAACATAGATGTCGCACTGGAAATACAATCGGCCAAACAAATTGGAACATTTTAATTAAAAACTGCACTGATCGGCTGCAATTTAGGGATTTTTATGTTGCATTCACATATTTAGTTGCTTTATATGACACAGTCAATGTGCCCTTTTATTAAATTTATAATTGCCAAAGAATAATTAGACTAGTTTCCAATACGTTTTTACTGTAATTAAAATAGTTAAGCCCTGTTCTCTACAGTAACGCACTAAACACAAAATATCTCTAAATAATTTAGTTATTTTTTGATAATAGTATCATCTAGCAGTAACCTGTTGTTGGAAGACGGCGCGGTTACCCGCAGCACTCAGGCCTTTCGACCCACTGTGCATGCCACTAGTCGAGACCTATTGGAAGAGACCCGTGCTATGCGCATAGGCCAGCATCCGTTCTAGGGGACGCTCTCTAATGTCCTGGGGCAGGAGAAATGCTGCACCCAGATGTTTGTGTCTCTTGACCATGAGGCAGGCACAGCGACAGAGGATGTGAATGGAGTCCTCGTCATCGTGTCCCCAAACCTGCACCTTCTAGCGTCACTAAGGCCGATAGTGTTAAGGTGCTTGTTGAGATGTCCGTGACCTGTCAACAGTCCTGTGACAATCCTTATGCTGTTACGACTTAGCGCAAGTATTGATCGAGTTGCGTTCGACCAAGGCCCTTCAATTAAGAGCCTGGCTTGTCGCAGCCCAATCCCGTTTGACCATTCTTCCTCTGATGTGTAAAGCTTTAGACGAACATACATTTTTGCTTTGGTTCAAGGGTATTATTTATCTATTGTATTGTATTGTTTATTATTAGTGTTTTATCTTAATAGAGATAGACTCAGATAGACTCTTCAGAGTCAAACAAGGTGAAGCATACACTGTACTAAAAGAAATCAGAGCAGGAGTACCACAAGGAAGCGTCCTAGGCCCTATCTTATACCTGATCTACACCAGTGACATACCACAGTTAGAGCAAAACACAATAGCCACGTTTGCAGATGATACTGCCATTCTTGCGACAGGGAAGGGCTATGAAGAAGCTGCAAACAAACTGCAAACATCAGTTAACCAAATCAATAACTGGACCAGCAGATGGCGTATCAAGCTGAATGAAACCAAATCAGTGCAGATTAATTTCACAAATAAAAGAGAACAACAGAT
Organism: Pogonocherus hispidulus; assembly: GCA_963924545.1. Classification (NCBI taxonomy): domain Eukaryota; kingdom Metazoa; phylum Arthropoda; class Insecta; order Coleoptera; family Cerambycidae; genus Pogonocherus; species Pogonocherus hispidulus. Next base: position 55,505,994 of record OZ004697.1, read on the forward strand.
ACCTATTAACATGAACAATGCCCAGATTCCATATGCAAACTCAGCAAAATATCTAGGCATCACATTAGACGCAACACTTCGTTGGAAAGTCCATGTTAAAAAGAAAAGAGAAGAGCTAGACATCAGATATAAGAAAATGTACTGGCTACTTGGTAAGACACTCCTGCTTATCAACTTACAACAAAATACTGTTGTATAAACAAATTCTCAAGCCAGTATGGACCTATTGAATACAGCTCTGGGGCTGTGCCAGTAGGAGTAATATATTAATCATTCAAAGATTTCAGAACAAAGTACTGCGGAACATTGTCAAAGCGCCTTGGTACATCAGAAACAGTGACCTTCATCGAGATCTTCAGATGGACACTGTAGAGCAGACAATTACTAAATTTCAAGGAATTACCAACAACGACTGCATCAACATGTGAACATCGAGGCCATCCAGCTCCTCGACAACACTAACATAGTAAGAAGGCTCCAGAGGGTTAAGCCCTTTGAGTTAGTGAACTGATTATATCAGTATAAAAGCAGAGTATTGTGCGGTTAGTGTTACACGTTAGTGTTATTAAGTTACCAGACTGTAAGGTACACTAGTGAGTAAGACCTTAGCTCTAAGATTTTCAACTTTAGTTAAATTAGGATAGAACCAAATTACTCATTGATCTCCCTTTGATCAGATTGTAATAGCAGCAAAATACCCTTCAAGGGGTGTTTTCTATATATATAAAAGAAAATTATCTTAATATACATGTTCAAAAGTTCTATTTAGACCCATCCGCATTGTATGTCCAATGTTACTTACATTCAAAACAATTCTGTGCAACATTTCTGTAGTTGTCTCCATAAAAAAACTAGCCCAGTGTTACAAATACATTACACTACAAAGTTGCTCGATCCGCGACAAATTTTAGAGTTTCTACGCTCTCGCAATAACGCAACGGACGCAAAAGAATACGCTGAAACTACGCGCATGCGCCCTTTTAACGCATCTGCCGCGTGAACGCTCAACTGTTTCGCCATTCCACGACCTACCGCGCTTGCCCAACAACATTATTATATCGAGATTTTCCAGCGATGTACTAAATTGCTCGGATTGCAAATAAACGATATCGGACTTCTGAAATGGTTACCGCGCGTTGCGACAGTAGAAAGTACCATTGATTCCAACGCCGTTCACAACAACCCATTAAGCTATTAAGCTAATTAGCTAAGGTGGCCGTTTTTTGGGCTCTGCGGGTAACTGTAGCCTACGAACGAAGTTTTTGCTCTGGATTCGGCCTTGGACCGTTAAACGGGGTTCGGAAGTGAACCAAAATGATTTTAAGGCCATTCACACAAGAATAATAAATAACCAGAAACTCGTCTGGCTGCCCGTCTGATCCCTTCCCGTGTCGATGCTCGGTTAACCTGACATTCTATCCTGAAACGGAAATGATTAAAATATCCACAAATTTTCTTCATACCTACTTTGTGGATATTTTACTTAGTGTAACTCGACTAATTCTCTGGTCTGGATACTTATGGTAACACTGACGTAGTTTTTCACATAATACCAAATCACTATACTGCACTCGACGCGCGTTTGGCCAACCAAGTTGGCTTCATCTGGAGATGGTTAAAACTAAATCTAAGCTAACACTATATCCTATTGTCCTCGCGCCTAATGGTCCCGTCACGCCTGCCGAAATCCCGACTTTTTGTGGGATTCCCTAGACCCTTTTTCTAATTTTACGGCTTCGAGAACCAATTCACGCGAAAGTTCTGTTTTTTCTCGAATCCTTTGAGATTTTTTTTGAGACCGTACATCGACTCCTTCTACGTCTATTTCGTCTTTGAAAATCTCGAGTCGCGTCCGTCTCAACTTCTTTCTCATTTTATCTACCGATGTGAGATTGCACTAACGAGACAAGCACCTCCCACGAAAACTGTCAAATTAATTAAACTTCAGATAGGTAATTTTCCTACGAGAAATATTGCTAACGGAATCGATAGTACTGACTGCCAAACACTTCTGATTACCAAAATACTGAAGCGAAATGCTTTTCCAATTAGAAAATCGGTAAAAATTATTTTTTCAGGTTGACACGTACGGTTTACATACTTAAACGTCTCAAGGTAAACATTTGGCGTAGTAGCGCATAATGTTGATTTCGCGAGTTCGAGTCACGTTGGAGGCAACTTTTTTTTTACTTTTTAATTACAATTATTTATCAATATTAGTATTTAGTTATTCAGTTTCATTATCCGTAGCTTTTATTCTTTCTGCACGTAAAGTTTGGAATTAATTCGTTCATTAAGGCAGTCTGTTAAATTCATCATTTTAGCTTACAAAAGTAAATATCTACAATATTTTTGGTCCCATTGATAAAATTGATAATAATGTATACCTACTTAAAAATAAATTCTACTTTCAGTACTTAAAAAATTATGATGTTTTACCATCAAGAATAGAGTACCCTTAATTCACCAAAATATTAAGAACAATCGTTTAGTATAATTACATCATCATTCCAGATACAAAATTTCTTTAATATGTATTTTCTTAAAAATAATATTATTTTAGATGCATTTGTCATCCGAAAACGAAAATCGCGACAGCGATTTTCTCCCATTTCTCCCATTTCTGTTGGGCGACACTAGACTTATCTGTTTTACCATATTTGAGATGATCCATATGTTCCTTGAATCTAGTTTGAATTGACCTTCTAGTTTGTCCAACATACTTTTGACTGCAGTCTTTACAGCTGATTTCGTAAATCCCCAACTTTTCCTTAGTTTCTCTCTTGTCTTTTGGATTACCTAAAAGTTGTTGTTTATTTCCCGATGAATAAACCACTAACATACCTATATTTTTAAAAACCTTACCAAAATTAGTAAAATATCCACAAAGTTTGAAGAAACTTTACTATAGGGAATATCACATGACATTAAATTTTTCCCTAGAATCCAAAAATGCAATAATATACAAGGTGTCTCATCTAAAATAACGAAGTTCAGGTCTATTTCCGGTATAACCGGAAGTGCTGGAGACTTCTACATATTTTGGTTGCGTTCGTCCTAGAGACTTTACCATGTTGCCAAATTTTCAAATATTTCGGATTAGTACTTTCCCAGATATCGATCGAAGCAGTTCCTGCATGGTGAGACACCCTGTATACTACAATACACACGAAACAGTTTAGTTACTACGTCGATATCTTATTAGTAAATTACTCCCACTATTCATGCCCAAAATAACACTCTTAACCGGAATTCTTCCATAGCCAAGACACCGTTATGTTGACATAATATGTTATTTTATAAACATTCTATATATGATGCAAAAAATTTCACAATGCATAAGAAATTACCAAAACGTGGATGTAGGTCGAAGAAAACATATAGAGATACCCAAAGTGGGCGGTCTTTCTATATTTGAACGGCTCAGCTAGCCTGCAAAGAAATTCACAGAATAAAAGAAGGAAGACGGGGAACTGTTGCAACACTGGTCGCTTTCATACCGAGTGCCCATTATATTTCGACCCTTTTTAAACATATATAACTTGTAAACTAGCAGAGATAATGAAATGCGGTTTTCGGCAGTCTTATTCTAATTTTGATAAGTTTTTTCTTGAGTAGGTATCCGTTTTTTGCTCACTTCCGGTTCAACCGGAAGTGACGTGGTGTATTAGTGTCAAACGATAGCTCATGAAAAGTGAAGATAGGAATGTGCAAACCGTTTTGCTTGATCTCAAACGGTTTAGATTTTACATGGTGTCAAAGTTGTAAAATGTCAATATTCATCTGTCAATTTTTCAAAAACAGCTGAAGATAGGTATTGGCGATTCAAATTACCGATGAGGGCGCTGCAAATTGTAAACAAATATGGATGAAGACGAGTAAAAATTTTGCATTTCATATCACATCATCTTGTAATTTAGCATTCAACTGCCATAAATATAGTGACTTCATGTGCTTGTTAGGGTGAAATAAAGAATAAAAAGAGTGGTAAAAGCAGTCAAACGCCCCATTAGTGCTTCATTGCTAATTATATGAATCTTTTGGGACATTAACATTTACATTTTGGACTAAAATAAGTGTGATAAACTGTATGGTGATACCATATTTGTGCTTGTTTTTTGTTAAATAATGTTTAAATTAAAATATATTCTGCTTTTATAAGACTAATAATAGAAAAGTATAGACAAACTGCAACAAAGTGGTTATGTTGTGTAAATAAACGTGTTCCCTGTTATTAAATTGTTACATGCCTTTTGGAGAAATGAATGAGAAACAGTTTCTTATACTAGGGCCAAACTTCTCCCTATCTTCAATCTTAAACACTTCTATTGACACATTTTGTGGAATGACATCGATAAACACGGCAGTTTGTGTTGTGCTGATTTCTTTTGAATGCCATTTTAAAATGCAAAAATAAAGATGTACAAATTACTAACCACGTCGTTTTTAACTTTGTAATACCAAAAAATCACAAGCACCACTAAATTATTGCGTTAAACAAACCCAAATACGTGTTATTTATCATTATATTAGCAATAAGCCTCCAAAAATGACCTTTTTAGTAGGTTCAAATATTTTCATGCAGAGGGCGCATTGATTTTTAGAATCGCCAATAGGACATCCTATATGAAATGTGTTTAGAATTTCACGTAGAATCCAGAAATGAAATAATATACAGGGTGTCCCAATTAAAATAACGAAGATGACATCAACTTCCGGTATAACCGGAAGCGTTAGGTGGACACCATTATTTTAGTTGCGAAGGGTATCCCCGAAAACCCGATATCCCAAATTTTCACAATTAAAATCGAAGTAGTCTCTGAAATATGTCTAATGTCTCGGCACCGAGGGACACACCCTGTAATCCAAGACGTGAATACGTATTCGAAAGATTAATTCGAATATTATCTTAATAATCATCCGAATATTAACAACACTACTAATCAGTTTCGGATTCATTCTTCGAATCGTAGGAATATTTCTGGAATATTTTTTGCAAGGCAACCGCTGGTGCAAAGGGTCTCCATCCGGCGGTAGAGAACAAGCCAGCGGAGTTGAATGACCGCCGCTTTCATACATATTGAAAACTATAACGCGGAAATCTGTATATTTCACAGGAATTATCGCTAGATAAAAGATATAACATAAGATATAAGTATTTGCAAATAAAATAGATTTAATAGAATTGGAAATGCACAATTTATTAGTTCTATTAGAGGAATGTTAATTGCCAATATAAATGACTGTTATAGGCCTATATCTAAGAGATTGTATTACATAATTTTCAACACACTATAAATCTAGATATCTGTGATTGCCTGATTTAAAACCATTCGTAAGAAGTATTTAAATTTCCACTCTGAAAATGTTTTTCTGAAAATTTCACCATAAATACAATCATAATTCTTTTGAAAAAAACACAGTTCTCATTTAGATGTTTCAAGAAATATATAGAAAACACTCTGTATTCTAGTATTTCGGCTCGTTACGCCTTTCTCAGTACGCCCAAATGTCTATTACTAAATATTTCCAAGCGCATTTTAGTTATTTATCTATTTACCTACCCCGGTTGATCCTTGCCATCTGGGAAAGCCCTAGTTTTTAGTACCTTTTCTACATCTAAGAATGATAGATAGTATTCAGAGTTTTCAATTTCGTATTTAAATTCAAACATAACCTAATTGTAAACGAATATACCTATATGAATATAATTGCGGTATATTTTTCAATGCTTACTCCTGAACCTAAACGTTTTCCTGTTACAAATGTAGACAAAAAAGTACCTTCTATTTAAATACAGAACTAACTAAATGATATTTTAACAAAAAACTTGACTAAATCGTCCATGAAACCAAATGTACTTAACAATAAATGTGATGATTTCAATGCTAGGGCTGAAGAGAAACTTATAGACAAAGAAACATTCATCTACATAGCTACAGTAAATGTGGTGATTTCAATGCTAGGGCTGAAGAGAAACTTATAGACAAAGAAACATACATCTACATAGCTACAGTAAATGTGGTGATTTCAATGCTAGAGCTGAACAGAAACTTATAGACAAAGAAACATACATCTACATAGCTACAGTAAATGTGGTGATTTCAATGCTAGAGCTGAAGAGAAACTTATAGACAAAGAAACATACATCTACATAGCTACAGTAAATGTGGTGATTTCAATGCTAGAGCTGAACAGAAACTTATAGACAAAGAAACATACATCTACATAGCTACAGTAAATGTGGTGATTTCAATGCTAGAGCTGAAGAAAAACTTATAGACAAAGAAACATTCATCTACATAGCTACAGTAAATGTGGTGATTTCAATGCTAGGGCTGAAGAGAAACTTATAGACAAAGAAACATACATCTACATAGCTACAGTAAATGTGGTGATTTCAATGCTAGAGCTGAACAGAAACTTATAGACAAAGAAACATACATCTACATAGCTACAGTAAATGTGGTGATTTCAATGCTAGAGCTGAAGAGAAACTTATAGACAAAGAAACATACATCTACATAGCTACAGTAAATGTGGTGATTTCAATGCTAGAGCTGAACAGAAACTTATAGACAAAGAAACATATATCTACATAGATACAGTAAATGTGGTGATTTCAATGCTAGAGCTGAACAGAAACTTATAGACAAAGAAACATATATCTACATAGATACAGTAAATGTGGTGATTTCAATGCTAGAGCTGAACAGAAACTTATAGACAAAGAAACATATATCTACATAGATACAGTAAATGTGGTGATTTCAATGCTAGAGCTGAACAGAAACTTATAAACAAAGAAACATCTACAAAGGTACAACAAATGTGGTGATTTCAATGCTAGGGCTGAAGAGAAACTTATAGACAAAGAAACATATATGTGCATAGGTACAATAAATGTGGTGATTTCAATGCTAGGGCTGAAGACAAACTTATAGACAAAAAACATATATCTGCATAGGTACAATAAATGTGGTGATTTCAACACAGTAACACAGTAGATAAGTATAGGAAAGGCAGAAATTTAAAAAAAAATAAATGTCTTCCAGAAGAGCTCCGGGTGCTTTGTATAAAGACACGTCCTGTATTTGGCACGTAATACGTTTGTTATATTTATATATTAAGTGGATATAAGTAGTAAATAAAGGAAAATATGTTTCTGAGTAAATATTTGTTAAACAACTTTAGATTAAGTATATGAAGCATCGTAATTTCCCAATTGCCCTCCGAAACGACCTCGCCACATGGCAAGGTCAAAAATCGACAAAGTATTTATTAGCCGCCTTCACAACAATATACTGAAGTATTAAAATTAATAACACACCACTGGAAGACTCATTTTAAGTGTCAAAGACCCCTGCTGTGTCTGATCTAACCTGAAGGTAGTGAGTCACTTCCTTAAACAATGTACAAAATGACTATCTATAAAGGGTGTTCGTTCTTCAAGTCCCAGCATGGGTATCTTGCTTATATTAAGAGATACACAATTCTGTTTCTATTGTTTACAGGCTGTTATAAATTCGCTTCTCACCATTGGCATCTCGGAAACTGTAAGAGATGCGAGAAAGCTCAAATGAGGGCAAAGTTGCGTAATCAGTTGCGTATTTCAATTTTCTTCACGCCAGTTGTTGAACAATTAAAATCAAGTCATCCGTTTTCGGGTTACCACCGTTTTTGTGTCTCATTCGTCGAGTGAAATAAATAAATAAATAACTGCAAGGCAAAATGAAGTAGCGACGAGCGGTTTTCACTGGTGATCTTAATTTTACAAAAAGATTTCTTTTGTCATTGGTAGTAGTGTTTTACTTCTACAGATGCTTGAAAAAAATTGCCACTTTCTAATTCAAAATTGCGATCATTTTTTAAATGGAACACCATATAGATTATATTACCATTCGATAGAGATACTTTCCCTCTTTTCAAAAATGTATAGTTTGATAGAGTTATACCAAAAAAGAAAGGAGTTATTTCAATTTATACACCACCCCTTTTAAATGAACCATAATTTTTTTGGAAGATCGCATTTTATTTTATTTTTTTTTTTTTTGACATTGTCAGTACAGAATAACTAAAGCTATTATTAAGAAAAGAACTAATTTAATACAAATACTAATTAGATACATTACAGCATAAATTACCAAGTTATTAAAACAAAAACAACAATTAAGTAGAATTCAGTTTTAATATTCAGCCATATGTATTGTACAGCTTTAATGTTTGAGGTTAAATTGCTGAATGTGCCCACCGTTTTCTTCAATACACTTTTGCAATCTAAAATGCATATAGTTAAAGGCAAGTTCTAACATTTCCGGTGTTATGGTCTGAAAAACATTAGTTATGTTATGTTTTAGTTGTTTTATATTTGGTACAACAGGACTAACAACGACCTTTGACGTAACCCCATATGAAAAAATCAAGTACCGTTAGTTCGGGAAAGTGTGCAGGCCATTCTATTGGTCCGGCTCTACCTATCTATGCTTTGATGCATGCGATAGGTAGAACGCGAATAAAATGCGATCTTCCAAAAAAATTAAGGTCTATCGAAAAGGGCTGGTGTGTAAATTGAAATAACGCCTTTATTTTTTGGTACAACTCTATCAAACTATACATTTTTGAAAAGAGGAAAAGTGTCTCTATCGAATGGTAATATAATGTACGGGGTGTTACGTTTAAAAAATAATCACAGTTTTAAATTAAAAAAATGGCGTTTCTTTTTCAAGCACCTGTAGAAGTAAAACAAACTAGTACCGATGACCAACGAAAACTTTTTATAAAATTAAGAGCACCAGTGAAAACCGCTCGTCGCTATCTCGTTTTGCCTTGAAGTTATAAGCCTTTAAAATGTGTCACATTATCTTGGGACACCCGTATTTTGCTTCCGTAAAGAACAAATGATACAGTACATTCAGAAAATTAATAATCAACTTAATTACCGGAATGTAGGACGACTATCTATCTAATATTACTGATCTTACTTGTATAATAACAACCCATTCTCTTCTAATGCATAACTTCAAGCAGAATACTTCCTTCATTATTAATAATAACACAGACTTTATAGCTTAGGCATACACTCGCTCTAAAGTATTAAAATTTATACAAATCAGTGTCCCAGTTGTTCGAAGTGACACAAATCGATTAGTTGATGTACAATTGTTTCCGGATTTCTTTTTTCTCTAAGCCGACTAGATTCGAATTAAAACAAACACAAGAAATGCTTGAAAACGCTACCGAACTTCCTGGTTTTTCTACAACTGCGTTTTTTCTGAACAGGTTAAATATATAAGCATAAAAACTAAAACAATTCGCTTTGAAAATAACGAGATTTCATAGTTTGTACCGATTTTGCACAGCTGTGGCAGCAAAGAGGCATAGATTTGTGTTAAGCAGGTCAATAGGAGACAAATCGGAAGGTCCAGCAGACAATACCAGGATATCAAAAATTATCTTGGTCAAGGGTGGTTGTGGAATGTAAAACGTGTGTCTTACTTTAAATTTTTGAGTATGTTATGTTGTGTCAGAATCTGTCAAGTCATTGTGCTGAAATTTTCCAATCCAGTTTTTGAATCATGCCTCTTACCACACAGCACAAAATTTTCATGATTGAAGACTATTTTCGAACGGGTGCGCTAGTTAATGGAAATACAGTCAACGTTTCTGTTTGGACAATTTTCGAGAGCACTTCCCAAACGTGGCAATATTACCGGACAATTTTTATGCGTGCCTTACAAATTGTGTTGAAGTGTTTCGCGAAACTGGTTGTGTGACTCATAAAAAAGGTGCTGGTAGACCAAGAGTTCGTACAGAAGAAGTTGTCAATGACGTTCGTCAACGTATGGAACAGGAGCCTGCAAAACCTTTGAAACGTCTTTCTCAGGAAATTGGACTTTCTTACTATCCATATAAGATGCAAGCACATCAAGCACTTCTGCCCGCAGATCACCTCATACGCCTTGCTTACTGTCATTGGTTTGTCAATAATTTAATGAATGACGATCTTCTGGACTTAACTTTTTTCCTGACGAAGCGTGGTTCCACCTTTCGGGATACATCAATTCTCAAAATATGCGAATGTGGAGCAATGATAACCCTCATGTTTTTACTGAATCGCCACTACATGCTCAAAAAATTGGTGTTTGGATGGCAGTTTCTCGCAGAAGAATAATTGGGCCAATTTTTTTCGATTTCACAGTCAACGCAGAAAGGTACAGACACAACTTTTTGGCTGAATTTGTGCAACAGTTAAACGATGATGAACTTCGGAACGGTTATTTCCAGCATGACGGTGCAACAGTACATACTACACGAGAAAATATTGCTTTCCTCCGCGAGTTTTTTGATGACCGACTGATAAGTTTGCATACAGAAGTTGAGTTTCCTCCGAGATCACCTTGTTTGAAAATTATGGACTATTTTATATTTCCTTACTTAAAAAACAAGATTTTCGCAACTCCGGTAAAGCAATGTGCAACCATAACGCCAGAAATGCTGCAAAACGCTTTTCACAGCATGAGGAGGCGCGTCAACTTGTGCATCGAACAAAACGGGGGACATTTCCAACAATTACTGTAATTTAGTTTTTCTTGTTACTAAAACCGTTATTTCATAATTTGTAGTTCATTATTGTTTTACAACTGAATTAAATAGGTATGAAATTTGTAGGTTATCGATGATGTCAGTGTGACAGTGACATAATTATTTCAAATTTAAAGTAAGACACACGTTTTACATTCCACAACCACCCTTGACCAAGATAATTTTTGATATCGCGGTATAAGTTATAGCTCTATAAATACAGTTTTTTGGTCTTACATTATGTCATAATTATACCAACATTTAGTAGAGTAACTACATGGAATCTAAAAAAAATACTTACACCACTTCCTTAGAAACGCGCTGGATAATTTCTGGTAAAGTTTCTCTCTGCCCTTCATCTTGATTCACTTGTTTAACAATTTCTTAGGCAAAGCAAACACTAAACACTATTTGTACTAAATCTAAAACACTAATAACACTTCATCACAGTATCAATGCTATATTAAATGACAGGTGACAGCTGTTGCTCTTCCTTCTGTATTCTGCAAGACCAAAAACAAAGTGAGTTGTCGATATTCATGTTTTGACATTCGTTTTTTTTTCTAGTTGACGAAAAACATTTTTTCACACAGTGGAGGCAAAAACTAACATTTTTTGTTAAGGAGGGCGCTGTTATTTAGTTATTAATGGCTTTTTGACGTAAATAAGTGTTGCTAAAATAAGAGAATTGATCCAAAAATGTTTTTTGACAACTTCTTCTAAAGCTATACCTACTTCGAGGTTTCCCAACATTTGACAGTACACTGGAGGTACCAAAACTAAAAGATGATATATTTTTTCAAATAATTATGCTGGGATGTCGTAAACTGTGTATCAGAAACCAAAAGTGTCGTATTTTCCCACGGCTACCTAGTTTTACCATCTGAACTAGGTGCTGTTTTATTGTTTCTAATTATTACAACTTGATATAATCGGTATTTTCTTCATGTTACTTAACTAAAAGTAATCTCGAACAATACTACGGGACAGCAATATATGAGCCGTGAGACTTTTTGTAAAAAATATTTCCCAGCACGTTTTGCAACGTGCCCCTTTGCTTAACGTTCACAGAAATTGAATATCTGTACACATTGAACTCTTCTTAATATACCCTGACTAAATCTGAATATTTTTCTAACATAGCATATCGAAAAATGACGTCACAGAAGTTAGTTTTATAAAATTTGGTCAAAAATTGGTTAAAACCAATACTGAAAATGATATTGGAAGCTGATTATACCCCCTGTATACTGTCAACTGATGATACCTCCTTATTTTAGTTCAATATATCACCACTGTCGATATTTCTAGCGAAAACCATGTGCTCAATTGGTTAAAGTACAAATTTGCAACTGAAAAATGCCTACTTTAATAGTATAACAATATATTTTTTATTAACAGACCGGACGTGGGCTGGCCAACCACATTTCCAGAACTGAATCCGACAGAGCTTACACGAAACGCGTTCTATACAGCGGGTTTCAAATTGGGTGCAACAGCATTGGTGGTATGTTAATAGTGGTGAGAAACACATCGTAGTGGCCCCTTTTGGTCCTTGCTACTATCTGTCTGACAATGTTTGTCAAATCGACAGACAGATAGCGATCTGGTTATTCGCAGGCGGCATTACAGCAGTCTGGTGGTTGATCTCGATGAAGAATTTCGATTTTTTTTCAAATATATCAAAAACTAAACAAATTAGCATTAATGGTTTTGTTTTGTTTTGAAAAAAACATTGATTTCGTTTAGATCTTCCAAGAAATATATAGAAAACACTCTATATACTAGTATTTCGGCTTATTAGGCCTTTTTCAATAGAGTAAGTGTCTATTACTAAACATTCCCAAGCGCGTTTTCGTTATTTATTTGTTTACGAGCACCTACCCCGATTGATCCTTACCATCTGGTAAAGCCCGAGCTTTTATTACCTTTTCTAAGAAGAGCGAGAGTGTAAAGTCTATCTAATCATTCGTAGTATAAGGATTTATAATTAAAGATTTTTTAATTTCTAATTGCTCTAACAAATCTAAGGGCTTTCCTTTCTTTTCACGATGCAGTTCCTTTACATTTTTCTGATCTATAAAATGATTGTTTTCTATACAATTCGTCGAAAATCCTGAATTTTTGACGTTATTAAGTATGGATTTTTTATGTTCTATTTACTCTAGTTTCATTACTTCTACCGGTTTGACCGGTATACCAAATTAACTGCGCGGATTGTAATGCCGTGTATGTGGGTCAAACCGGTAGAAGTATTGAAACTATAGTAAAAGAACATAAAAAATCCATACTAAATAACGCAAAAAATTCAGGATTTTCGACGAATTGTATAGAAAACAATCATTTTATAGATCAGAAAAATATAAAGGTACTGCATCGTGAAAAGAAAGGAAAGTGCTTAGATCTGTTAGAGCAATTAGAAATTAAAAAATCTTTAATTATAAATCCTTGTACTACGAATGATCGGATAGATTTTACACTTTCACCCTTCTTAGAAAAAGTACTAAAACCTCAGGCTTTACTCTATTGAAAAAGGCCTAACAAGCCGAAATACTAGTATATAGAAGGTTTTCTATATATTTCTTGGAACATCTAAATGAGATCAATGTTTTTTTCAAAACAATTATTTTCACGATGTTTCATAAAGAACCATCCGCTTCGAGTATCCACTTTATATAAGTTAGCATTGTTTTTTTATAGGTATATTATTGGTCACCAAATTACGCAACTTTGCCCCAATTTTGCCCCTAGTCTCTATCTCTGCGGTTTCCAAAAGACTAATATGTTATTGCATTCAATTTGAAACACATTGTGTATACGTTTACAACGATATGTAAAGATAAATATCCATGCTGCTTGATTTTAAGGCACTTTCTGACGAATTCTTCAACAAATCCAGAAGTGTCTGACTGCAATTCATAGCGGGTGACCAAACTCGATCATTACACACAACAATGAGGTTTGCTAACAGTCCAAACCGCAAATTGAGCACAAGGCGTTTATATCTACTCTCTTACTTAATGCAAATAATAATAAAAAGTACACTTACCGTTGTTTGTCGCGAAATTGTGTTTTGTTTGAAATTTTCTGGCCATAAAACTGTGTTGGAAAGTCTTTTGTTTTACCAGGCATACGTTTCACGCAGTTATATACACTCGTTTTCATCTCACGTACAGTGTGTTTGGAAATGACGCGCAAAAAATCAGGGGATGATTATACAAGAAAAATTAATGTCCCAAGTTTTTGAAAACTCAAAAAATAACGCAACCACAGGGATTGGTAGGTAGGCCGCCACCCTAGGCATACAGCCATGACAGTCCAGCATCTACCTTTTACGTTTACGTCACGTTTTTGTGTCGTTTTTTTTCTGACCTTTTTACGTGTCAAAAACGTTATGTTTACGTCACGTTTTTATGTCGGTTTTTCTGACCTTTTTACGTGACAAAAACGTTATGTTTTACGTCACTTTTACGTCACTTTTACGTCACGTTTTTGTGTAGTTTTTTTATGACCTTTTTATGTGTCGCAAACGTCACGTTTATAGTCCTTTTTACGTGACGTAAACGTTACGTTTTTATGACGTTTTACACGATACTTTTAAGGTGCTTGTTGAGATGTCCGTGACCTGTCAGCAGTCCTGTGACAATCCTTATGCTGTTACGACTTAGCGCAAGTATTGATCGAGTTGCGTTCGACCAAGGCCCTTCAATTAAGAGCCTGGCTTGTCACAGCCCAGTCCCATTCGACTATTCTTCCTCTGACCTTTTTTTGATCCAATTTTCAATAGACCTTGTTACATAACTAGGCGGAAGCCCGAGTACTGGTTCGGGCCCTGTAAACTGTATACTTGAGGCTCTTTTAGCCAGTGCATCGGCCTCCTCATTTGCTGTTATGTTGTGAAGACCCGGTTGTGTATGTTCCGATTTTTTTATTTTGCGACCTTAATTTAACCGTCTTTGTATCTCTTAAGGTAAGTGGTGAGATGCCTGTAGTGGGACTTGAAAAACGAACACCCTGTATATACGTGGATTACTTGAAAGCAAAATAAAACATACGACTGTAAATCATTACTAAAAACTTTTCCCAATTCAGAGCCAAAAGCAAGTGTCACAACCGTTAAACATGCTGGTTTTTTCCACACAACGACTCGTAGATGTGAGAAATCGACCGCTTCAACTAGTTTGGTTAATTACAGGCATAAAAAATTGAATGACCGTTGACACTATTAAAAACGTATATTATTCGTTTCAATTCTAGGAAATGTATCACGAGCCAGCAACGTTTAGAAGAAAAACTTGTTTACTGCTAACTTTAAAACTATTAATATTAAAAACTACTTGCAACATTCAAAGTTCGAAACAATTATTTCAATTACATAAAATTTCGCAGCAAAATTATTAATATATCATGAGATAATAACCATAATTAATATTTTCAGTCCTACTAGCGTGTCAATTATGCAACAAGCTATAATGCCTGGAATATTTGCATTTATAAGCATGAGAAAAGCGCACCGGCCTAAGGTTACAACCCTGAGGAGTTCCCATATCATATTTGGATAATTTTATTGGCCCTTGCTGGCGATGCTTTACAAATTGTGTGGTACAAGAAACATTACGAAATATAGACGACATATTTGCATAAAATTATATAAATTGGCCTGTCACTCCAACGTACGCGAAAGAAACTTTAGTACAAAGGATTGTTTTGATGCAATGAGTGCATACGATTAAAAATTACCTTGAATATGTATACCTGCAATTGCAGTAATGCATTAATTGGTGGTTATTCATTTGTATGATTGTAATAGCGACGTTGAGAGCCTAATCTTTATTCGAAAGTGAAAACTCGTGTAAGCGGGCTGTTCAAATGTTATTTTGGGTCGAGTTTTGCATAGAGATAGCGGACATACTTTTAAGACCTAGACATGAACATTTTCCGTAACAATGTACGTCAGACCAATACCAGTTAAAGAGTATTTGTGGATAACTGCCAATTTTCGGAAAAAATTTCCATTGCTTCCTGAATTTTCAGGTACTTTTCAGCCGTTTAAACAGAAATCTCGACTTGGTTTTGAGGTGTAAGCCTACATTCATCCTTTGGCGTGCGTGGAGGTTTCTAATATCTCACTTATTTGAACAGATAGTTAGTTGGCCACCTCGCTCGTCAGACCTAACTCCAAGCGACTTCTTTTTGTGGGGTTATTTAAAGTCTTTGCTGTACAGAACATCAGTTCATTCAACACGCACCATATTTTACACAATTTTACGAAATTTAATGAAAATTTATGTAAAAGATAATATGCCCATTCAGAGCAAATACACTCATGGAAATTGGAAATGACTCACCTAAAACTATAGTCATTTTTGTATGGTTATATTTTCTAAACGGTTTTATCAATTTGAACAATTTTTTTTTTATTTCATTAAGCCAAGCTTGGGCTGTAATGTAGGGTAGGTCAGTTGTCATATAACAGGGTTATAGAAGATGTACAGGATGATGTGTAGGAACGTGTTTTTTTACCAAAATATAAGCAAGTATTTGGGATGCACGCAAAGTGGGGACATAAATTTTATTGTGTCAAAAGATAATTTTATTTGTGCGAAAAAAAAAATGTTTTTTGAAAATCCTTTCTACCTATATTGGTTTCCAAATTATAGCAATGTTTGTAAACCATTGCATTTGTGACTGATCACAGGTGCCGATTTTTTAAAATAAAATAAGTTGGCTTTGAAATGAAAATTGACTGTCACTTGTCATCTAGCAATAATCTGAATATAATTAAAAAATCATATACAAAAGAGTTCTTAGAGTTAAGTTCTTATTTATTAATAAAATAAAAAAACATGAAATAGAAATGTTACAAAAAAAAATAGGACTAATATCTGGTGGGGCTTCCACGAACTCTTATAATTTCATAACATCATCCTGACAGGTGACAGCATCGATTTTCATTTCAAAGCCAACTTGTTTTATTTTAAAAAATCGGCACCTGTGATCAGTCTCAAATGCAATGATTTACAAAAACCACTACAATTTGGAAACCAATCTAGGTGGAAAGGATTTTTAAAAAACATTTTTTTAGCACAAATAAAACTATATTTTAACACAATAAAAATTATTTCCCCACTTTGCGTGCATCGCAGATATCTTCTTACATTTTGGTAAAAAAACACGTTCCTACACATCACCCTGTAGATATTCTTTAACCGTATTATACGGCAATTGACCTACCATACATTACAGTCCAATAATGGCTTAATGAAATAAAAAAAAAATTGGTCAAATTGATAAAAGCGTTTAGAAAATATAACCATACAAAAATGACTATAGTTTTAGGTGAGTCGTTTCCAATTTCCGCGAGTGTAATTTAAATTACATATACTAAGAGAAAAAACGAGTTTCTTATGAATTTTTCCTAAACAATGCAAAAAATCAACTAACAATAATAAATATTTCTTCCTTTGGACAAAATTGCGTAATAGTTTCAGTAAGTTACCACTAGATGACACCGCTGTCAAAAGTAACTAAATTTTATTTCATCTGCCCAGGTCTCTGGCTATGAACCAACGACAAATCTGAAGAATTGTTATGAAAAATACAAGAAGTAGTCCATTTCTTTCCCAGTTCAATAAAACTTGATGAAGATAAATGATAATGCTATACGCGATTCTTGCTAAGCAATACGCTACCTACTGGCGGCACGCACAACTAACGCTTGGGTTATTGGTTCAGTTTTGCGTATGTATGTCTATTGTGAATTTTTAAATATCCGTTGTTATATTAGTTAATTGCTTTGATTAGATATGAATCATTATTGTTGTGAGCGTCATTGTTCCTCTTGGACAAAGAAAAACCCCGATATCAGTTTCATACTTTTCCAAAAGCGGGAAAATCTGGAGCTATCGCGGAAACTATAAGTTGAGCATTACAGAGTTGCAGCAGACAAGTATGGATAAAGAAGCTAAAGAACGCAAAGTAGAGTGTGTGCTCTTTACTTTTCTCTAAGAATGACTATTTCCATAAAGCTATGTATGTCGTATGTCCAATAAAGAATTTGACATATTTTGAGGTTAAGTTTCATTTTCAGATTGAACGCTCGAAAAATATTGAAATCTATTTTAATTTTATATCACCCCTTTCAAAATAGTTTTACAAGCTTTTTACCTGGTTTAAAGTTCTCGACAACAAATCTTTGATGAATAAAATTTCAAACGTCAGTGTCAGTGAACGTAGGTTAGTATAGGTTACTGCCATTTTGGCGCTTCGATCTTAAAATGAATAGCGTATACGTAAACAGTTACGATTTTTCGTGTACCACTCTGTAGAACGAGTAACTGAGGTTGCAGCAAATGTAAGCAACATGATATTTCAACAGGGAATTTCTAGAAATGGACGTCAGTCTGAGCATTTTAACATAGTTGGCTAACTTATGAGGTTAACAGATAAGTGGTAATAGACAGACAGCATTCATTTCTTTTCCGTGGGCACGCCGTACAGTGACGGTGGCGGTTTTGTTTGTATTTTGGGCATTAAAGCGGAAAAAGAAAGAGTCACAGATTCTAGAATTGTCAGGCTTAACGACAGAACATTTCTATTTATTTCTTGAGAACAAAAATTGACCAACCCTGCTTCAAGATGTGTGGCACCGACCCGCTGGTACCCAGTGTGGTCAAAATTAAGCCCTAGGCACAGAGCAACGAAGCTCCTGAAGAATTTGGTGGTGCTTTTTATAATTTCATAAGCTGTTGGTGAGCTCTTAGCTCATCCCATGAGGGTATTCGTCTCTCAAACACCTCAGATAATTTAGATATTCGTTTATACGTCAGAATTGGCATATTTCCTGAATATACAGGGTCTCTACTTTTATTTATGTACAGGGTATTCGCGTATATTTTGACCCCTACCTACAGAAGTTATTAAGAAAGTTAGAAAAAAAGTTTAAATACAAAAGTTGTTTGGTTTTTCACGTATTATCTTTTAGATAGGTCGAAAAAAAAATTGCATGTCGTAAATTTGAGGAAACCAATTGGACATAATATTTTTAAATGGGACACCCTGTATAATTTTACACGCTTGGGTAAACATTTTTTTCCTGATTTCAAGAATATATATTTTGTTGACATTTGCACTGACAGTTTTCGAAATATTCGACAGCGAGTACTATAAAAAAATACAAAAAATACAAAGAACTAAAAACATTTATCAGTAGAAACCAACGGTAATAAAAAATATTTAATGATTTTCGATGTAACCTCCTTGGTTATTTAAACATTTTCTAATATTTTCATTTTTAATATTTTTTTTATGATTTATTGCAAACATTAAATATTAAATATTTCGAAAACTGTCAGTGCAAATGTCAAAAACATATATATATCCGGGTGCCAACGGATCTATTAGACAAGCCATAACTTCTAGAGTATTGGATGTATCAAAATGAGATTTGGTATAGGTAAATGGTAGAGGAAGAGGAAAGTTTTTGCATATTTTTCACGTTTAGGTTACTTCCGGTTTCACCGGAAATGGCTTCAATTTTGAATTTTTAAATGGAACACCCTGCATATTTTTACATATTTGAATTTCTGAGACAATTTTGGACTAGAAAATACCAAAGTATAATACTCGTATACGAATTTATTACCTTCACTTCACTGAAGTAAATGTATTTTATGAGCTTATTTTTAATCCAATCACAATGAATTTAGTATCGTTGGATTCGCAAAAAAATCCCTTTTTGAAAAGTGCTTGTCTAAAAAGTGTTGCCATTTGAAAAAAAATAGTTAGACATAAAAAAGTAATTTTGCCAACTTGTCTCATTCCTATCTATCATACTAATCACTAAAACTTTGCGATTACATTTTTCTGACATCATCTAAGGCCTTCAGATTAGTTTGCGCTCAATCATGGCCACCTAGATGCAATATTAAAACTGGCTCTAAAAAAATCAAATAGGCGAAAAAACTTTTTTAAAATGTCATTTTCTAGTCCAAAATTGTCTCAGAAATTCAAATATGTAAAAATATACAGTGTTCCATTTAAAAATTCAAAATTGAAGCCATTTCCGGTGAAACCGGAAGTAACCTAAAAGTGAAAAATATGTAAAAACTTTCCTCTACCTCTACCATTTGCCTATACCAAATCTCATTTTGATACATCCAATACTCTAGAAGTTATGGCTTGTCTAATAGATCCGTTGACACCCGGTATTTTTGAAATCAGGAAAAAAATGTTTACCCAAGCGTGTAAAATTATACAGGGTGTCCCATTTAAAAATACTACGTTCAATTGGTTTCCTCAAATTTACGATATTCAATTTTTTTTTCGACCTAGCCAAAAGGTAATACGTGAAAAACCAAACAACTTTTGTATTTAAACTTTTTCCCTAACTTTCTTAATAACCCCTGTAGGTAGGGGTCAAAATATACGCGAATACCCTGTACAAATCCATAAAATTTCTATTTTTCAAGATAATCGACTGCCTTTTTTTGTTTCAAAGGGCATTAAAACTGCTTCTTTTGGCCCTACTACCGCTTTTAAGACGAATGTGCAGGGTGTCTAATAAAAGTAAACGCCCTGTATGTGCACCTGACTATATGTTTACCTTAACCCTATTATTATCTAGACAAGCAATTTGCTTTTCCATGATTTTTGGTAGACAGTGTATCATTCCCATTAAATCCTGATATATTTTTGTTTTTACATCTTTTGTAAACAAATCCGTACCATCTCTTCTCATCTAAGTATAAAATATTAATATCATCTCGATCGTAGCAAACTTGATGTAAGTGTTTCTGCTACTTTATTTTAATGTATGCAAATATTCTAAAAGCACTTTTCTTCGACTTTGGCTAAGTATATTATAAATAAAATACGCTGTTACACGATCGATTAATAAAATTAATTCCCGATAATTTAGACAGCAAATTACATATATTTGCATTACTAATGCCTCATAAACAATACAATTTTGTACGTTTACTTGACATAAAATTCAATCATCATTATTATTTAATAAAAAGACAATACGATAAATACACGTTTTGACCTCTCACGCTCAGCAGGGCGACGTGAAAACAATAATATACCGGGCTGCCCAAAAAACGTCAGGGAGTAAACGGAAAGTCCTAAGAATTTTTTATAGTTACGCGATTCATTTTAAGATCGAAGCGCCAAAACGGCAGTAACCTATACTAACCTACGGTCCCTGACACTGACGTTTGAAATTGTATTCATCAAAGATTTGTTGTCGAGAACTTTCACCCAGGTAAAAAGCTTGTAAAACTATTTTGAAAGGGGTAAATAGTGATATAAAATTAATCTAGATTTCAATATTTTTCGAGCGTTCAATCTGAAAATGAAACTTAACCTCAAAATATGTCAAATTCTTTATTGGACATACGGCATACATATCTTTATGGAAATAGTCATTCTTAGAGAAAAGTAAAGAGCACACACTACTATGCGCTCTTTAGTTTCTTTATCCATACTTGTCTCCTGTAACTCTTTAATGCCTAAAGTTTCCACGATAGCTCCAGATTTTCCCGCTTTTGGAAAAGTATGAAACTGATCTCGGGGTTTTTCTTTGTCCAAGAGGAACAATGACGCTCACAACAATAATGATTCATATCTAATCAAAGCAATTAACTAATATAACAACGGATATTTCAAAATTCACAAAAAACTGAACCAAAAACCCATGCGTTAGTTGTGCGTGCCGCCAGTAGGTAGCGTATTGCTTAGCAAGAATCGCGTATATTTTTAATATTATTTATAATCGTGTTACGTTACGAAGTCCTCTTACATGTCTGCACGCACCTTTAGGCGGTGCTAAATGGTTACCTTTCAAGTATATCTTTGTATTGATCAATTACGGATTTCTCATAATCATAACTTTAAAACTTGCGTAATGCATTAAATAATATTAAATTTCAACTATCCCGTCCAGGCTCAAGACCACTGTAGCCGTTATGTAACAATAATTTATATAAAAATCACTTTTACGCTCGGTTGTTAATAATAATTGAAAAATAAGTGCCTGCTTTTATGTCCAATTAATGGACCATTCCTTGATAGGGTCCTCAGAGCTGGACAAAAAAAAATTAATACGAATTATCTCTATCGGAATTGATTTTATATATCCGCGAAAATAAATACTATACAGGGCTACCTGGTGATTATTGCACTCAGGATGCTCCTCAAGACACAACTTATCGTCTGGAATACTTTCACGATATACTGTCCCCATGGTTGTGAATATAACTTCTAGAATTTCTGATATTCAGAAGCCGATAGCTTCTTAAGATAGGAATGTGCAAACCGTTTTGTTTGATCTCAAACCGTTTAGATTTTACATGGTGTCAAAGTTGAAAAGCGTCAATATTCACCAGTCAATATTTCAAAAACAGTTGAAGATAGGTATAGGACAGCCTACATGAGATGTGTTTAGAATATCACGTAGACTTCTAAATTGCAATAATATATTCCATTTAAAATAACGAAGATGACATCAACCAGAAGTGTTAGATGCACGCCATTATTTTAGTTGAAAAGGGCATGCCCGAAAACACTATTGCCCAAATTGTCCAAAGTTAAAAATGACGTGGTTAGTATTTGTAAATCTTTATTTTTACATTTTAAAATGGCATTCAAAAGAAATCAGCACAACACAAACTGCCGTGTTTGTGGGTGTCATTCCACAAAATGTATCAATAGTAGAAGTGTTTAAGATTGAAGATAGGTAGAAGTTTGGCCCTAGTATAAGAAACTGTTTCTCATTCATTTCTCCAAAAGGCATGTAACAATTTAATAACAGGGAACACGTTTATTTACACAACATAACCACTTTGTTGCAGTTTGTCTATACTTTTCTATTATTAGTCTTATAAAAGCAGAATATATTTTAATTTAAACATTATTTAACAAAAAACAAGCACTAAAATGGTATCACCATACAGTTTATCACACTTATTGCAGTCCAAAATGTAAGTAAACAAAAACTAGGGCACCTGTTTCAACCCAAAAAATTAATATAATTAGCAATGAAGCACTTATGGGACGTTTGACTGCTTTTACCACTCTTTTTATACTTTATTTCAGCCTAATTAGCACATGAAGTCACTATATTTATGGCAGTTGAATGCTAAATTGCTAGATGTGCGATATGAAATGCAAAATTTTTACTCGTCTTCCTCCATATTTGTTTACAAATCGCAGAGCCCTCATCGGTAATTTGAATCGCCAATACACTTAAATGTATAAATAAAAACTTCAGAATGACAAAACAAAACATTTATAATTTGGAAAAATCAATAAATTTAATTCTTTATTTAAATATATAAATAAATACTTGTTTTATTTCATTTAAAATATTGCCTAAAATATAAATTAATTAGCATCTTTGAAAAATTAACATCTATTAGCACATTTATGAAAAAACAATAAAATATCCTGGAAAATACGTCTGCCATTTGAAACCGAGGTCACTAATCTCACGATAACCACATAAAAAGTGCCGCCTGCGAGACATTATGTTGGTTACTTCTTTATTCTTGTGCGATTTTAATTTTTGCAACCAGCCAAAAGTTACACGGTGCCAAATCGGGGGTGCGAAGCGGATGATTCTACCACAAGTATAGAGATACCTATATATTGTAATTTCAGTCGGCAAAACCTCTTTGATGTTAGTGTTCTTAAGTTTTGTTTTTAAGGACCACGACTGCGCATACTGCCCAGGCGCAGTCATGCGCATTAGTGACCGTTTTGCATAGTTTTAAATACAACTTGGTAGAAACGCACGCAGGTCCGGATTATTATTTTTTGAAGAGTCAAAAGGGTGGCCTATAACAAAAAGTTATGTTGGCAGGTTATTGAACTGCTTTAAACAAATATAAAGTAAAGTCTTAAAACATTTCCAATAACAAGATGGAAGCAGGTTACCTTTCTTCCTACTCAGGAAACCTGAAGGACTGAGACATGGATTTTTCTGATAAATGAAACAATATTTTGGAGCCATGTTACACACAATACAAAAAACTTATCAAAATCACAAACGCCTAGACAAATTAAACCGACACAAATGTATGCGGATTACCTGGAAATATGGATAAAATAACTGTAAAGGAAACGTGGGCCCACAGAATAGCGTAGGCCGGCCCATTCTTCCCCTTTCACATCTCTTCTAACGCGCATACTACCCAGGAGCAGACATGCGCATTAAAATCTTTTGTACAAAAAATTTAAAGAGTTAAATTACTGT
The DNA here is from genome assembly GCA_963924545.1 of Pogonocherus hispidulus. Lineage (NCBI taxonomy): Eukaryota > Metazoa > Arthropoda > Insecta > Coleoptera > Cerambycidae > Pogonocherus > Pogonocherus hispidulus. The sequence continues at coordinate 55,529,833 of OZ004697.1, forward strand.
ATAATTTCAAAGTACACGGCAAGAGTACAGGGAAAAAATGTCAGTAGTATTTGTAGCAAAGATTGATTAGCTGATTAAAATTTGATACTACAGCTAATATGAATTGGTATGGTTATCAATATTCGATATTGATATTCACAACCATATGGTGTTAGTACCTACAACTGTATTAATTTGTTACTAAAATGTTTGTCCCTCCAACTAATTTTTTCACCACGGGTACAGATTTTACTCATTTGCAAAGTTAAATTTGCTGCCAGTACTCAACATTTTTCTTAAAACCTTAGTGTCGGTATCACGTGAGGCGCTAATAGCCAATCCCTTTAAGTCGTCGTCCTACGACTAAACACAACAAGGACAAGACGAACGAAAGACGAAACAGAAAGAGAAGGAAAACTGACAAAAACGTAAAATTTAAAGATTAAGATTATCGCCATTTTCTTCGTCCGCTTGTAATACTCTGACTTCACCAATTCTAGTAAGTCTACTATACTAGACTAATTACGCGGGTAGTTTAGTGTCAATTTATTTAAAAACAGATGAATTATAATATATACAACAGTCAGAAATAACATTCATATCATATTATGATATGAGAAGTGTAGCTATATGATCTGTGGTACTCTGGTTAGATGTCCGTTAGTATCCAGTGGCCATTGTGTAGCTATGTTATTGTGTTGTGTTACCTACAGTGGAAAATCAAAAAGATATTTTCAGCCTTCTCAACCAATGGGGTTTGGGAGAATTGGATCAACTGTGTAATGGTAAGTTTTGTTAAAAATTACTATAATAATCCCAATAGGACCTAGTTATAAAATAAAGAACAATAATTGCCTACATGCTACATGCTACCAACAGACCACACCTATTTGCTGCCAATATCAAAGCGACTTGTTGCCTATACTAAACCTACTGGCTGCCAATACAAAACTTTTCGCTGCCAATACCAAACCTATTTGCTGGCAGTACCGAACTTATTTGCTGGCAGTACCAAACATACTTGCTGCTGTTCCTAGTTCTGTCTGCTCTACTAAGACGCGTTGTAATGACGGCAAATTAAATGTTGTTAGGGTTGCTGAATTCTTAGTACTCACAGCTAATTTATGCGAACTAAATTATTTAGTTACAACCACTAAAAATATTGCTGTCTGTATAGCAACAAAGAATATTTGCTGTAGTAACTTTTTTTTTTTGTTTCTGCAGCAAATTATTTTTTTCCGTGTATACTTGTGATTCTACTTTGTGATGTATTTCTTGAAGGATACTTAAAATGAAATTGACACTCTAAATAAGGAAACATGGATTGGAAAGTTCAATTTTCAAGTTAGGTATTATCAAATCGCTTTTTATGAAGATACGCAATTGTTAATTAATTATTACTGTAAATTATAATTATAATAATTTCCAAACTCAATCAACAAACAATGTATGATTAAATTGACTAATATATTAACTAATCCAGTCACCAGAAAGCTAATGAATTTGTCCGAATCCGTTCCGCCCAATCCCAATTATGCAAATCGTTTAAAATATCCTTTAGAATAAACACATATAACTAAGTATTATTTAATTAACAAAATAAACATTTTTGCCTTTCTCAGAATTGTATTCAAACAAGAAATTCCTCTAGTATTTTCCTTAATTATTTGTTATATAATTAAAACTAAGTATATTTATTTATCACATTATTTTTACCGGAGGGAAACAATTTCCTGTGCTGCAAATTGTCCTTGAAGAGGACTATTGCTCGATCACTCAGGAAACGAGAAACCCATTACGAAATCAGCTCTATTCCTTCCCGTACCGTTGTTGCCAGATTTGTGATGGATACTTCCCGATTTGCACAGGTAGGAAGTGTCACGTTAGTGCCCGAGGTTCGGTTTCGTTTTTACTTTGCCTCGGGCGCCAGTTCCTGTTTACAGTGTAGGAACACCACTACTCAGGTAGCTACAGTGAAGATACGGTACGCCAGGTCGGTCGATAGGGAAAATTAGACTTCACACAACACAACTTTTTAACCTGAGATGCTATCCTGAAATGATATTATTTTTATTATGCTATCAGAATGATATTATTTTTAAAAAAATACATATTAAAGAAATTTTGTATCTGGAATCATGTAATTATACTAAACGATTTTTCTTAATATTTAATATTTCTTGATGGTAAAACATCATAATTTTGAAGAAGTGAAAGTAGAATTTATTTTTTAGTAAACATTTTTATCAATTTTATCAATGGGACCAAAAATATTGTAGATATTTACTTTTGTAAGCTAAAATGAAGAATTTAACAGACTGCAAAAATGAACGAATTAATTCCAAACTTACGTGCAGAAAGAATAAAAGCTACGGATAATGAAACAGAATAACTAAACACTAATACTAATAAATGATTAGAATTAAAAAGTAAAAAAAAAATTTGCCTCCAGCGTGACTCGAACTCGCGAAATCAGCATTATCACGTTTTGAAACCTACGACATTTCCATTGCGCTACCGCGCCTGTTGTCAAAAGTTTACCTTGAGACGTTTAAGTATGTAAACTGTACGTGTCAACCTGAAAAAATAATTTTTACCGATTTTCTAATTGGAAAAGCATTTCGCTTCAGTATTTTAGTAATCAGAAGTGTTTGGCAGTCAGTACTATTGATTCGGTTAGAAATATTTCTCGTAGGAAAATAACCTATCTGAAGTTCAATTAATTTGACAGTTTTTTTGATTGGTGCTTGTCTCGTTAGTGCAATCTCACATCGACAGATAAAATGAGAAAGAAGTTGAGACGGACGCGACTCGAGATTTTCGAAGATGAAATAGACGTAGAAGGACTCGACGTACGGTCTCTAAAAAAAATCTCAAAGGATTAGAGAAAGGACGGAACTTTCGCGTGAAGCGGTTGTCGAAGCCGTAAAATTAGAAAAAGGGCCTAGGAAGTCCCGCGAAAAGTCGGGATTTCGGCAGGCGTGACGGGGCCATTAGGCGCGAGGACAAACGCCGGTGCTAGCCGTATCTCTCTCGCCGAACGGCGATCGACGAAAATTTTGCAGAGGTTTTTTGAAAAGGTGTTTAAATTGGGAAAACGCGTAGGAAACGGAACAAAAATACCCCTACACATAGGAGAAAGGTTGGGGTGACCTTGCGATCCCCCCTCGGAAGAGATAGCTTAGAAATTTTGTCGATTCGGTGACGGAATTTAGAGCGAGACAGAATCGACGCGTTTTAATATATATGGATTTTATCTAGTTTTGTTTGTTATAATGCCTTTCGCAAAACTTGAATTTACACACGTATAAAATTGTTTTTGACCCAAGAACTCAATCCACTAGACCATCGTCGTCGCCGAGAATTTGCTACTTGGGAGTTTAGAATAACTTGAAAAGGATCCTAATTTTGCGAAAAAAATTGTATTTTCAAATGAAGCTCATTTTTGGTTAAGTGGATATGTAAACAAGCAAAATTGGTGTTTTTGGTGTGAAAACAATCCACAACAGATTCATGAGAAGCCTTTGCATCCGCTAAAGGTAACTGTATGGTGTGGTTTACGGCATGGTGGCATCATCCGACCATTTTTTTTTCCAAAATGAGGTAGGAGATGCAGTTACAGTGAATGGTGAACGATACCGACAGAAGCCAAGAAATTTTTTGTGGCCAAACTTAGATCCACTTGATCTGGACGATCTGTGGTTCCACCAAGACGGTGCCACATGTCACACTGCTCATGAAACTATCGACGTATTGCAGGAAAAGTTTGACGAAAGGATAATTTCAAGCTATGCAACTGTTCACAGGCCTCCAAGAAGCTGTGATTTAACTCCTTTAGTTATATATTCCTGTGATAGAGGTATATGCACCACATATCTGTCTAGAGACACAGAGTGTCGAAAATAGCTGACACGCTATCGACAAAATACATGGAATTACCATAAGACGATTTTTTATGTAAATTTATGCATACCGATTTTTTATGTAAATATTAATATATCTATTACTGTCAAATGTTTAAATTATATGATATCATCAATGTTTGTACGTTTTTGGACCCGAATTATTTGGAATAGGATTAACGTTGTAGAAGGATCATGAAACTCAAGGCCAAGACATACAGGTCTATAAAAAAATGTATTCCAGGAAGGATGACAATCTAATTTGTTTTTATTTTGCGGTTTATCAACTATAAAATAAGAAACATTTACTCAGGAACTAACATTTAGTAAGGAATTTAAAAAAGACAATGGACGGCTTGAATGGGGTGTTTTCCTATTTTTTTTACATCGGCAATGGAAAGTAGTTGGAAAAAGAAGAGATACGTATTTCTGGAATTTTAATATTGGGTTCATTTAAGTCCATAAATTATTTTTTTATTGTGCGCGATATCTATGTGACGTCACTAAGCGAAAATTCAAAATTTGTGCCATTTTTTAGTGATTTCTAGGATATTTTCATTTGTGTGGTTGGTGTCAATACGTGACAACTTTACTTTTGTTTATATTTGAATTGTTTGGTTAGGGTAAACATCATGGTAAACATGAGACATTGTTTTTAGTTTATATTTTTACCTATGAATTGTTGTCTCTGCCTGTGACTGATTACAAATGTATTTATTAGTAATAGAAAAACATCGTAATTTGTAAAGGTAATTTTTGAATATATTTAATCGAGTTTGCAGTAATACTGTTAAGTTAAATACTAACCTTACATTTTTCATCCCTTTTATTTCTGAAAGGATCTATAGGATCTTTATCATAAAAGGATCTATAACCGATAAATTGTCGGACTTGGCCTCTACAAAACCTTGCTCCATGTTTAATAAAAGTTTACTTCACAAGAAAACAACAATACAACACGTCAAATTGTCAAGCCAAACACAAACAGGAAATTTCAAATATCAATTATCGAAATGTCGACCGTCGTTTGTCGTCGTTACAAACTGAAACTAGCCACATATTATCAGTGTGGCCTCTTTATAGATACATATTCCCTAGTTTTCGCTTAGTGACGTCACGAATATAGAATAAAATTTCAAAATTCAATTAAAAATTTTCTACCGATTCAATCTTAATAATTTTTATCCTAATAAATATAAAAAAAATAAATTTTATAAAAATACAGGTTTCCACTTTCATTTCGATTGAAGGAAAATACCCCATTACCAAATTTGGTTTTTACTGTTAGTGTTGATGCATTTGTGTAAAATCTGAAAAGATCTCTCAAGTTTTTGTGAACGGAATCCTTTAGTGGTATATCAGGGGTCTAGACGGTATGGTAAGGGCAGAGAAAGTTCAAGAATATCATGAATTGAAAGGAACAAGACCTTACCTCATGATCCTTAGGACCCCTCACTGTTAATTAAGGTTAATAGCTTCATCTGTTGGTTACCTACTGTTTCGAGTGTGCAAAAATTGCGTTTTGTTCAAAAGCATTCTACTTATACACAAACAGAGCCACAGGTAAATTAGTATTGTATTTTCACCGCAGCCTGATTGCTACTCGCACTGTTAATTTTTTTAATTACGAAAGATTTTCTTATAGCACGGTATCACCATTAAAAATCAGCAATTTGTGGGTACCTAGACTTCATTAAGTTACTTATTAAACAAATAAATACAGTTATAAGTTCATACAGAGAAGAACTAGGTAATTTTTAGATGTACAGGCAAACTTTTTCAAATTTTATTCGAATCTTAAGAGTCCATTCACTAGGTCGAAATAAGCCCTAAATCGGCGTTCGTCTCGTATCTAATTATAAGAAAACTATAAAAGATAGCGACTTTTAGTAAAAAAGTATTGAAAGATAAGACTTTAATCTAAGTCCCTATAGTAGTAATTTTTGGTATTTCTTTTTATTTTTAAAATTTCAGGCAAATAATCTTGTACTAAAATAGCGTATTTTCAAAAATTATTTTCTCTAAAATACATGTATTAAACAAAAATTTGCTACTATAGGGATCTAGTTTATCTTTTGATCTTTCCGGTGATATATAATTTATAACATTGAAAAGAAATTTTGTTGCAATTATAAGACAAATCCGGTACCCTTGCAATGAGGGCTAACTTTATTTCCATGTGCCTTTTTACTTCGGCTTTACGTGCACCTCCGAAATCTTAATAATTCGATAGTTGGAATATATAAGTCTGCACCCATCGCCCACCCATCCTCTCAATCCGACCCAACATTCATCCCTGTCAAATCTACAGAGAATGGACCCTTAAGGACACAAGAAACGTTTTTGTCTGTCTGGAAGTTTTCAGGGTCGCGAATTACGAATTTTTTTATCCGAAATTATAAAAACAAGATGGTGGCGCAAAATTGACGGACGAGTTTTGCTATTTAAATCCTCTTCCACTAGAAATCAGAATTAGGGAATTTCAGGGACGCGAATTACAAATTTTTTGTTTCAATATTTGACTTACAACCCGCATAGGGTAAAATATAGCTGCATTACATTTCAAACAGTGTTTTTTTTGGGCAAACTTCTTTGGGATTGGTGGTATTTTAATACTTTCTTGTGTTTATTTTAAAATTGGTATGTTTCTAAAAGAATTGTAGATGAATTATAAGTAGACATATTATTAGCGTAACAGTTTTTGAGATATTCTTTAATTTAAAAAAATACTGATGCAAATGCGAGCCGCGAAATAATAATATGCCGCCCCCTCTCCCACACAAGTCTCAGACTTTCGGGCTAATCCTTGTGATTAGAATGAGGGGTAGAAATATTTTTATTATTATTATTATTATTATTATTATTATTATTATTATTATTAAATATTACCATAATTACGAATAACTCCCATATTTTTGAGAATTTGGACTTAAAATTTCTGAGAAATATACTAAATATTACCCGCTATAAACCTGTTGGGAAACGAGTTAGCCAGACCATACAGGGTGTTGACAAAGAACAATTTTTCTAATTTTGACCAGCGAATAATACGATGATGTTAAAGGGAACACCCTATATGTTACTGTATAGATGCGAGCTAACTTAGACCTCTATATATGACCCAGGAACAATCTATTGTACTAATTATTCTTTTTTGTCTTTTGTAGGTGCTACAAATGTTACAGTAAACAAAAAAATCTGGCATTTTCGTCGTTTAATTTCGGTTTATGCATTAAAAAATAGAAATAATGCGAATACGACGTTTCAACTTCAACAAAATCAAATTAAACACGAACTCAGACACCCAAGATGCCTTCATCGCAAGACATAGACGCGAAAAAGGTCAAGGCTCTCTACTATCACCGCATACTCTGTACCCAGCAAATACAAGAGACATCCAACACATCCTTAAATCCAGCAGGCCGTGTATCCCATCAAACAAAACACAATCTCGGACAAACAACCGCAAACCGGACACTCGACTTACTTTTTGCTTGCACTAGGGGGCACACACGACGCGTTTCGATCGTCGACAGTCAACTGTCGGCCACCCGGAGCTCTGCGATCACTGTCCGCAAATGAGAAACGAAACGAGGTGTTCCACCTGATCGGACGCCGAGGTATGTGGACTAGCCCCTCCGCCCTATTCGATGCGTTGGAAGGAGTACGAACCAGGACTGTTAAGTGCGTGATGAGTCCGGCGATGGGTCAGGACGACGCCGGGGAAAAGTCCGAGTGGTTGTTTTTGGAAAAGAGAGGGGCGGCTTTTGACAAAATACTACGGGTGTTTCACCCCACCACCGGAATTAATATACTTCCTTGATTAAATAAAATTATACATTTCACCTGTCATAGTTGAAATACTTACCCTATGATCAACCGTTTAGGGTGAAAAGCCCCTGAACTTGTATTTTCAGTTCAACTGGCATCAGATTTTACAGTGAGTTATAACGTAATAAAATAACAGTATACAGTAACATATTATTGATAAAATTAAGAAAACATGTTACTATTTCTATTTCTTCTCTATGTGAGGGTGAAAGCCACCCTACTTTAACAAAAAATTGAAACGCTTTTATTTTAATGAACTTACAACATATTATATGAGTAAATGTGTGCTACAGGCATATTTGCACCCGCTCTTCATAGCTGAAATACCCCATGACCAAAATTTAGGGTGAAAAACACCCTAAAGTTGTATTTTCAATTCTAATGAGTATCAAATCTTAAAGCACGTTTTGAAGTAATAAAATAACACTTTATGGTAAGATATTTTTGATATAATTAACAAAGCATGCCACCATTTCTCACTTCGAGGGTAAAAACCACCCTATTTTAAAAACACCTTAAAATATTTTTATTTTAATGTACTTAGAACCCATTTTTTTTTACCCTAGCGACGTGTTGAATGTTTAATTCTCAATAAACTCTACGCCAAAATTCATCTCGATATATCGATTAAGTCCAGACTAAGGGTAAAGAAAATTGGGGTGGATTTTACATAGGTGTAAAAAAATGCCAGTATGTTGTTATTTTTATTTATTTATTTATCTATTTAACAATACATATTATCTTAATTATATAATTTAAATTAACAACTGATTTCAGAATTAAATTTTCGCACTAGTGCGCAAGTATTGCAACATTTTGCACTAGTGCGAAAATGATTCCAGTGGGCATATTACAGTAAAAACTCGGGTATTTATTTTTCGTATCTATCATACGAACTCCTGATAAGCAAAGAAAACTGCTATTGGCTGATGGTATCCAAAATATTTCTTCATTTTAGACAAACTGTGACAAACTGAAAAATTTCGAAAATAAACTTTTACGCACGCGTGTCGAAGTGGTAGGTATTATTTTCGCACTAGTGCGAAAGTAACGCAACATTTTGCGCTAGTGCGAAAAGTACTCTAGTGATGTTATTACAGTAAAAACTCGGATTTTGATGTTTCGTATCTATTATACAAGTTCTTAAAAACAAAGAAAACTGTTACTGGTTGATGGTGTCCAAAATATTTCTTCATTTTAGACTATTTAAATTGCCAAGTAAACTCCTAAATAATAGTTTTTAGCACTCGTGCGATAATAATGTTATATTTTCGCACTAGTGGTAAAATCAATATCTTAGTCGTATATTTGAGACTCAATATCCATTGAATTTCAAGTCAACTTTTCCGCACGAGCGTCGAAGTGATAATATTGTCGCACTGATGCGAAAGTAATGCAACATTTTAAACTAATCGGGTATTAATGTTTCGTATTTATTATAAGACATATTGAGAAACAAAGAAGATTGCTTTTGGTTGATGGTATCCAATATCTTAGTCAAACTATTCATACACTATTTTTTAAATTTTCATGTTACAAATTATGATATTTAAATTACCAAGCCAATTGTAAAATCACACATTTTCGCACTAACGCGATAGTGACGTTATATTTTTGCACTAGTATTAAAATCAATCACGTAATCATTTATATTTATGACACAGTGTCCCCTGAATTTCGGTAAAGTAAACTTTTCCGCTCGAGTGATATTTTCGCACTAGTGCGAAATTTATTGACGTGCCAGAATATCGATGATATATCATCCTAAGAGAAGAGAACATATCTACTGTTTTTATGGTTCACATGTGGACTGTCGCAAACAAACCATGAAAAGCAACCATTTTCCATGACAAATATGACTATTTATTCTAGAAACATCCATTTATAGCTTCTAATTACAACCGATATTATGAACTAGTAAAAAAATTTGATAATAGGAATGCAGACAAGTCTTATTACCAGTCCACCATCTGAAATAATGATCTCCGGTCTCTCTGGGCAATATAAACAAAAAAAAAAAATCGACAATTCTGCATAATAAACGTATTAATAAAGCAGAACCTGCTAGGATGTTGACCTTGAATAAGCAAAACTCGCGCACTAGTTTTTTTAAGGCTGATCAATTTCTTATTTGAAATGTTAAATTTAATTATCAGCGACAATGCCATCACAGTCGCGTCTGGGGGGGGGAAGGTTTGTATTTGTCCTTAATGACACAGACCCAATCTTAAGATGGCATAATTCTGGTAACCTTCCACGATGATATCATTAGTGCCCTACCCGTATTTATACCATATTAAGGACCATTTGTACCATTTTTATCATATTAAGGAAGCATTATCAGTATCATTATCTGTCTCAATGTTCTGTTCTATTTGATTGCTTATAAAAATGTATTGTTAATAGTAGAATCATAAAATTACAATCAAGGGGCATACTTGAACATGCTTTGCATTTTATTGTGTCGAATATTTTCTACAATTGACATCCTAAAACCATGGGCGTCGTCTCCAAAATCTCTAGGGAGGGTGTAATATTTTTTTTTTTAGAATTTGTCTTTAAACAACGAAATATTAATTTTTCTATTCACTTCACAGTGCATAGTTAAAAACACCGTAGTTTCGTAGAAAAGACAAAAATTATTTGAAAACATTTGAAACTTAAGCAAATATACGTATAAATGAGGCCAAAAAATAAAAATATCAAATCACAAATAAAAAAATTTATTCTAAGATCTACATGACAAAAACACATAAAAAATGTTTTTAACAAAAAAGAATTTTCTTAAAATAAGATAACAAAAGAACGGAACTATGTTGTAACAGCTAATAAGTGTATAATTTGTAAAACAAATAAACAGAACAAAAGTTGCAAAAATATTCCTCAACAGTAACTCAAAACCGGTGAGTTTTCCACTGGACACCAAAATACTCCACTCAGTTTTAATCACCTTGAGATGGTGCTAACATTGTTAGCGAAACCCCATTGAAAATACAACTGTAGGGTGTTTTTCACCCTAAATTTTGGTCATGGAGTACTTCAACTATGAAGAGCTGGTGCAATTATCCCTGTAGCACACATTTACTCATATAATCCGATGTAAGTTCATTAAAATAAAAACGTTTCAGTGTTTTTTTGTTTAACTGGGGTGGCTTTCACCCTCACATAGGGAAAAAATGTAGTGTTTTGGTGTAGTGGATCGAAAAACTCATCGTTTTTTTGTAATTTACATTTTATGTGATTTACCTACGAAAACCTAACCAGAAAACCTATTGGAACATTGCACAGGTGTACAGGGTGTCCAAAATAAGATCCTCTATCCCCTTATCTCAGAAAGTATAAAAGGTAGAGAAAAAAGTTAAATACGAAAGTTTTTTGTTTTTACCTGAATTTTTAATTTTTATAACTTTCTTGAATACAGGCTGTTCAGTTTCTCTGATCCAGGCATCAACTTTCTTTTTTTAAATGGGACACCCTATATTCAATTACGTTTTTGAACTCTCCTTAAAATTCTAGGTCGACATTGTTAAGAGTACCCTATACCTATCATTTACTGTTACGAAGATATTAGCATTATATTATTATAATTATATTTTTGGATTTATAAATATCTTGAAATATCTTGAAAACTAAGCAAAATTCGAATAGGGAACGTTATATAGAGTAAGGTTAAAATTTAATAGAGAATACAAAAATATAATAATACACAGGGTGTTCCATAAGAGATTTTAGATTTTCTGGAGTTTTAACATATACATGTTTGAGCCATCTGTCAAAAACACCCTGTATATTAATCAGGTAATATCGATCCATAGAAGTAATTTCTGAGTCTAATTGTCTACGAAATAAACCCTATTTAGATTTTTTCGGATGTCTTATTTGGTTTGCCGAGATTTTTTGAGCAGGTGTTTTTTACAGATTTTTTTCTTTAAATGCTGATATCTTCGTAACGGTAAATGATAGGTATAGGGTACTCTTAACAATGTCGACCTAGAATTTTAATGAGAGTTCAAAAATGTAATTGAATATAGGGTGTCCCATTTAAAAAAAGAAAGTTGATGCCTGGATCAGAGAAACTGAACAAGCTGTATTCAAGAAAGTTATAAAAATGAAAAATTCAGGTAAAAACAAAAAACTTTCGTTTCGTTAACATTTTTCTCTACCTTTTATACTTTCTGAGATAAGGGTATAGAGGATCTTATTTTGGACACCCAGTACAACGTTTTCATTTGTTAAGACATTTACACACAAAAGACATACGAGTAAATTATTGGTCATTGCTTCGAAGGGTCAACAAGGAATGGTCAATTATTGATAGTATGGTCTCATTCAAACCAGGCAAGAAACTGATCTGGCATCTTTTTTAGTGGTGGTGGCAACTATTGTTAAAAAAAAGAGAATGGGACTGGATACTTTATTTTGTGTATAGACGATTAAAAAATTACACTAAATTTTGTTTGTGAATATAATTTAGGCTATTTTTTTAATTATATGACGTTGTACTTATTATTCGACTCGAATGCAAGGGGGCGTTCGCCCCTCCCTGCCCCCCCTTGGCGACGACCATGTCTAAGTCGGTTTATTCAGTACGCAGTGATTTTCACACATTGTTACAAATTTCAATGGGAATTTAATACGCCCAGTCATAGCAAATTGTTGAGATTACACAAAATGGACCAATTAATTGATTTTATTAGCATTTCTCGTGACTATACAGTGCGATACAGATCCATGGTATACCAGTATACCCTCTTTTACCAATTTATTTTTTTAGATATAATTTTCAAATTTGACATGACAGAAGTACTTATTAAAGATAATTTTTGGATGAAAAATTTGCCTTTGCACCACTTTCGGTTTTACCGGAAGAAATACCAACTCAAAAACTACCATTTACTCCACCAAAAGTGATAAGGGTTCGGTTTTCAACCATCATAAAAAATCCGACCCGAATTGCCCAGAAAAATAAAAACGTACGCCACTTATCGAACACATCCTTTGAGTTCTTACGAAGGATAACCAGTTGATCTGTTATTTTTATTTATTATACAAATTTATGCACGGCAATAATTTAAATACCAACCTCCTAAAAAGGCATATAATCATATTTAAGATCACAATGACTGTGTGAAAAAAAACTATAAGGTACATCCAAGGATTCAAGACAATAATGAAGTACTCGTAACCTCAGTAAATGTTTTGAAAAATTATAACATTCATAAATTATGATAATAATCACTGGTGATTATTGGGGTTTTATGCATTATATACAGGGGCTTCGCAATATTTCGAACCATGTCTTTTGAAGACCCTGTACTTCTCAGTTCATCATTGGTAAGCATGACTGCTCTTTGTGATTGGGTATATACGTTTTTTTCGAGGCTAAGTTGAGTGTGCTGATTGATAAATGAGTATGGAACAATACCCTTCATCAATACAATGAATGGAATGATGTGAAGTTGTTTCTGTTCCCATATTCTTCCCCCTTTGTTGATGATGAACATTGGACTGCACTTGAGTCATCGATTGTAGATTATATCGTAAGGCTATTGCCCGGTGAATAAATTTAGAGCCATTCTATTATGCTAATTGGTATATTGGATACTACAGGTTTTTTTAATCATTTTCATCGTGGCAACAAGATCTGCAGACTTCAGCCTCGTTGACAGTATGTGGTAACTTTTTCACCATTTGTATGTTCTTAAAGAAACGCAGAATGTCTATAAGAGATATGGGAAAAAGGATGACACTTTGGCGATGACAAATTCCGTTGGTTTTCACTGATGAAAAAATCAAGCCATCGAGAAATCCCAATCCATCCAATTCCAATCTTGACCAATGACCAATGACCAATCTTGAAAGGGGCTGAAACCTTTGGTGTGAAGATAACATTGACGTAATTTTCCACATAACACCAAAACACTACACTGCACTCGATAAGCGTTTTGCCAACCAAGTTGGCATCATTCTGCAGTTGTTTAAAGCTGAACGCGCGTCTAGAGCAGTATAGTGTTTTGGTGTTATGAGAAAAATAAGTGAATAAGTTTTCCATCTTTTATAATTATCGGGTGCTCCTATAAAGACAATCAAATTTACAATCCCTGCAAGGCGGAGCAATTTCTGAAATAACAAATTACTGTTATAGATGAACTAATCACCCATCAATGTAAGGGAATCATCGGGAGTACGCAACAGTTATTAATATCAATAGGATCGACAAAGACGTGAGTCATCAGCACCAGTTCCAAGTACTTACGACTAATATCAGTCACATTGTCGCATCCTGGATTACCGTACCAACTCTTTGAAAACGCTGACCACTTGTTTGAGGTGAGTAACGGACAGGTGTTTGGTCATTCCATTCCTCTGAATGCTATTTTCAATACAAAACAAGATAACATCGCTCGCTCGTTGGTAATAACAGCAACAATAAACAAATTGCATTGTTACGTGCGTTAGATATCGTTCTTGTTCTGGTGCCAAGGTTAACTTAGTGGAAAATATCGTCAAAGAGAATAGGAAGTGAAGTATTCAAAATATTCCATCGAGAACGACATACAGGTTGAACAAAAACACTTAAAATATTTACCAAAATAGTTTATTGGAAAAACAGCCAGCGAATTTCCTTAAAAAAGCGTTTTCCTTCAGTCACGTAAACGCCCTGTATATAAAAATGAGGACACCTACAATCTAAGCGTGTTTTAAAACATCTGAAAGCCTTGGTCACGTTTGGAAGACGAAAAACAACAGTTACGTTTACCATTATACAAATGAAGTAAAAAAAGCATATATGAAAACCAAAAACACCCCGTATAAACTACCTGTGCCGGTCAATTTCCATCGCATTAGCCTAGGAAACAGCCAACCATAAAATATTATAATTATGAGAGTCATTATCGTGCCATAAATGTAATAACAATTGCCGACTTTCACTGATGGTATTATTAGCAATGGAGAAACTTGGGGACGCTTATGAGGCAAACAATTGACTAACAGCGATTGCCGATGAGGCCATTTACCCAACTAATAATCCATGAGGGCACTGGAAACGTCCAACTGTCAGGAAATTATCAAAGACATGCATGCAAAGACCAGCTAGAGCAGTATGAAAAGTGTTTACTCGTTCGATTCAGTACACTTACATTCAGATACTGTGTAGATTCTGGTTATATATTTTTTGGTGTAGATTAACAGAGTAAAGATGAGTAACGAAATTGTGACAACGATCGAAATTAAGCAGTTTGCGATTGTTGCGTTTCTTGGTTTTTACGTACTTGATTTTATGAAATATATTCGAAAATGTAGTTTTTAAAACCATTAATTTTATGTACAGTGAGGACATCAAGTCCATCCCCCCCCTCCCCTCTAATTTTTGAACCACTGGGTAGATTGTGATGAAATTTGGAACGATAATATATGACTAAATTCTGCATTTTTCGACACATCAATGAGAGCTCTGAATGTCAAAGTGACAGCTGGGCGCGCAATAGGAACATTTTTTTAAATGGAAATGGGGGTCGAGTAATAATTCATTTTGAAGCTATTTTTATGCTCAAAACATCCCCCAATTTTGAGACCATTTGGTTCAGTAATTTCCAAATAAAAACCAGTAATATCGATTTCTGTTATATTATTTTTTTTACATACATATTACAAATTATTGTAAATTCTTCAAAGCAAAACAAAAATTAAAAGTAAACAAATAACAATAAACCATCCCTAACCTAAAATAACCTAAATTAAAAAATTATTAAATAATTTAAATTAAACGTAGAGGCAGAAACAAATTTAGAAAACACGTGTTACTTCAAAAAATGTTGAAAATGACCTCCATGAACCTCCTGACAAATAAATGTTCCATGGGTAAGTTCTATTATAAAGATTATATGGTAAAAAGATTATGTTATGAACTGATATTACTGGTTTTAATTTGGAAATTACTGAACCAAATGTTCTCAAATTTGGGGGATGTTTTGAGCATAAAAATAGCTTCAAAATGAGTCTCCACTCGACCCCTATTTTCATTTAAAAAAATTTCCTATTGCACGCCCAGCTGTCACTTTGACATTCAGAGCTGTCATTAATATGTCAAAAAATGCAGAATTTAGTCATATATTATCGTTACAAATTTCATCACAATCTACCCAGTGGTTCAAAGTTAGAGGAGGGGGGGGACGGACTTTATGTCCTTACTGTATAGGGCTTAGGTAGTGAGCTTTATTTGAAACACTCTGTATCTTTGTATAAAAGAACAGGCCCGGAATTGGATAGCTTAAGGATTCCATAGTCTCACGAAAAAATGGGGAACATTTAAATTTGATGGGATTGGAGACATTATATGACGGAATAATTAACGATTGTTTATTCTACTCTGCCTGTTCTGCCTTGTGTCGCCTTGTTTATTCTGAATAAGGTAAAAGTAGACATGTGCGAAAACGAATTGAAAGAAAAACATCCTTCAGACGTGGAAGAAGATGCATTTGAAGCTGCTGTGGGAAAGTATTGCCCCAAAAGTGGAAAATTTCAATAGTGTGAGTGAAAAGGACTTCTGGCATACTTTTTAGAAAAGTTAAAGGAAGTAAAACCGCCAACATTATTGTCCTATTACTAGATACTAATCCAAGTAGCTGGTAAATGAAAATTGTGACATTTAAAAGTAATTAATACACCTAATGAGTCCGCTCCATCAAATAACGATTTGTAATATTTTCTAATACAGCTAACTGATTAACATTGCTAAGGAAATTAACTGGTTACAAATTTAAAAAGTGGAAAGTCTTGAAACCGAATGATGTCATGAGGTTTTTAAAAGATGCTCCAGAGGACGACTATCTGTTTACGAGGGTGACACTTTTAGAAATGTTTTCTTCGATAATTTTAGTAATTTAGATTCTGCATTACAGGTAGCTGCAATAATTGGTTTGTTTGGGGAGTCTCGGTCAAATGAATACAAGTTAGAAACTACTAATGTTGCTGATCGAAAATCGGTCATAATTGCACTTATTGACACCAAAACCAAGCAAGACCGATCGTTTCGCATCACCAGCAAAGAATATGCAGTGAGCGTTTTGGTTACTGTCAGAAAATACGTGGATTTGGGTCCTAAAACCCCCAATTGGCATATGCGTCAGCAGCATGGGCGATTGCTGCAAAGACGTATATGAAGAAGATCCAGGCCGTCGAATATATCGCACTAAGGACCGCGGTAGGTGCACCCTGGTACCCAGTGATTCCTGACCTACCCCAAACCACCACTCAGGACGAGAGAGGTACTTGCCGCCCTCGCCCGAGACAGACCTCGGCGGGTCAGACATACAGACGAAGAAAGAAGACAAGACAGAAGAGCGCCAGAAGAACCTACCCAGCCTGCAGGGTAGAGCCAGGACAGGAGGATACCCCACGAATCTCCCACACCTATCACTTTTTGTGATCGGGGTTGGTGAAGGATGGGGTCCACCTCTACGAGGCAGTCCAGGCCTACAGGGATGGAGAGGGTAAAGAGCGATAACTCCGCTCGGCCACAGCTTGTATACACAGCTGCATATAAGCTGTGGCTCGGCCCCAAACCATCCCTAGTCATGACCAGGGTCAATGGGTATTGGCGGCCAGTACTGGCAGAAACCAGTGTTCACCCTGTACACTTTGCCTTATCCGGACTCTTCCAAGACCTGATAGCAATCTGCCTAATTCCATTCATAATTTCATTACGAAATTTCGTGGAAAAACGGGGTCCCGCGCGTAACCTGAATTTCAAAATGTACCTGAGCGAAATTGACAAAAGTTACAACCGCAAATACCGTCAACAAAGCATCATGTAAAAACGGAAAAAAACATATTTGCATGTGGCACCTGCGTCACTGCAAATCATGACATTGTAAAGACAAGAAAATTGGAACCATTACTGTGATAATATATATCATTAGGTACATTAATTTTATAATTATCTGCAGGTATCGAACGACTTGTTTAAAACGTACTTTACAAAGTTCAAGTTCAAACTTACGCGAGGCACAGAAATTTATGTACAGGGTGTGCGTTGTACCTGATTCGTTTTCGCACATGTCTACTTTTACCTTATTCAGAACAAACAAGGCGACACAAGGCAGAACAGGCAGAGTAGAATAAACAATCGTTATTTATTCCGTTTCCATGAATTCTATCTAGTAACCTCAACATTTACTTTTCATAGTGAGGATATGCGCAAAAACTATTTTAAATTTGGTGTGACAAGAACTCATACTATCAGTGAAAATCATAAGAATATATACATATATGCTCAATGCATGAAACGGGTATTTTCTAGTATACCATTTCGTCATTATAAAACATTTACTGGGTTGGCAACCATCATGGGGTGCGTGGGTAGGATGAGAGAATGTCAACTAATATGAGAGATTTACATCGGTTGACGTTTGATTGCCCCCATAACTAATGAAGTTTTCCAGGTTTCCCTCATTCCACCACCGAATGGTGGTTAGGGCCAATCAACGTAAGTCGTTCCTGAGGCGCAAATGCCGCATACTGAATAATATGCCGTCCTTTCTCCCATACAAGTCACACATTGTAGGGACTAGTGAGAGGTAGAGTTATTAGTATTATTTGTGTTTTTGAGTATTATACAATTTTTAATTCTTCGCTGATTCAGGAACTTTTTTTGCATACTCATGAACTAATCGTCACAGCTAATTTTTTTATGTGGTATATAATTCCATAATGGGGTATTTTCCTATTTTTTTTACATCGGCAATGGAAAAGTATTTGGAAAAAGAAGAGATACGTATTTCTGGAATTTTAATATTGGGTTCATTTAAGTCCATAAATTATTTTTTTATTGTGCGCGATATCTATGTGACGTCACTAAGCGAAAATTCAAAATTTGCGCCATTTTTTAGTGATTTCTAGGATATTTTCATTTGTGTGGTTGGTGTCACTGCGTGACAACTTTACTTTTATTTATGTTTGAATTGTTTGGTTAGGGTAAACATCATGGTAAACATGAGACATTGTTTTTAGTTTATATTTTTACCTGTGAATTGTTGTCTCTGCCTGTGACTGATTACAAGTGTATTTATTAGTAATAGAAAAACATCGTAATTTGTAAAGGTAATTTTTAAATATATTTAATCGACTTTGCAGTAATACTGTTAAGTTAAATACTAACCTTACATTTTTCATCCCTTTTATTTCTGAAAGGATCTATAGGGTCTTTATCATAAAAGGATCTATAACCGGTAAATTGTCGGACTTGGCCTCTACAAAACCTTGCTCCATGTTTAATAAAAGTTTACTTCACAAGAAAACAACAATACAACACGTCAAGTTGTCAAGCCTAACACAAACAGGAAATTTCAAATGTCAATTATCGAAATGTCGACTGTCGTTTGTCGTCGTTACAAACTGAATCTAGCCAGATATTATCAGTGTGGCCTCTTTATAGATACATATTCCCTAGTTTTCGCTTAGTGACGTCACGAATATAGAATAACATATCAAAATTGAATTAAAAATTTTCTACCGATTCAATCTTAATAATTTTTATCCTAATAAATATAAAAAAAAATATATTTTATAAAAATACAGGTTTCCACTTTCATTTCGATTGAAGGAAAATACCCCATTGTGAGGTCAATTAGAATAGTCGTTTATTGACATATCACAGTCCATAGCTGAACGGGAAAATTCAATCCACCATAAAATTATCAATTTTCGTGCACCCGCAATTGTAAATCATCATCACAATAAGTTACCAGATGCGTTTTTTGGTTAGAAAATATGATATACTAAAAATTAAATGTTCAATGATTGTTGGCAAACTGACAAAAATTTCAATATCCTTTCGGGGTGCAGAACAGACATATTTTTTAAAAAAACATTTATCTTATCATTCTCTTTGGTAGCAGAGACTTATACATCTACATCTATAAGTCTCTGTTGGTAATTAGAAGTAAATATTTAGAAAAAATTCCATAAACAGTCATATACTTCTTAATTATATTTTAAATTTACGTGTCATTTAAATCCTACAAGTACCTAGCTAGTTAAATATTAATTACCTACGATTTGTCATAATATGTTAAATATTTTAGCACAAATACGTATTAGTATTTTCCGTTAAACGTTGATTTACTTAAGTACCTATAGTCATTAAGAAAATTAGTGTCCTCGTTAGTGCATATATTAATAATATAAAACGCAATGAAAGTGCAGTAAATTCAATAAAGATTTTTTTTCAAGCACATGTTGTTGAAGTATTTAAATATTATTGAAAAAGTAACAGAAATAATATCATAGTATGTTTTTAATATCATTTATTGGCTTAAAGCGTAATAATATTTTGCGATAATAATATAGTGTACGAATTATTTCTTAAATAGAAAACTCAATTTCAAACGTCAATGTGGCAGTTTGTGACAGCGCCTTTGAGAGTAAAGACATGAGCCGCCATTTTTCCTCCAAATGATGGCGGCAAATTTAAAATACAATAACGACGTTTATTCCCTGTGATAACGACCAAATGTGGAAAATATTTTTTAAATAAAAACTTAAATAATTTGCGGTGAACGCACTTCTATATCTTGTTCTATGACTAACTGTTATTGTTTATTGTTTGTTACGCTTTGTGTGAATCTGAATACTTCTTGGGCAGTATTTATTTAGTATCTACTTATGAAGAATAACCAAACAAAAGAGTAATCTTTAGATTATATTATATTTTAACCGTAACCTTTTGATACAAGGCGAAGGGCGAAGAGACAGAGATACAGCTGGTACAGAGAAGCAGATATATAATCTGTCAAGAACGGTTATGTTATATCAGAGCTTAGATATTAACGAAGTAATTATATATAACATAGGTTGATGACAAAATTTGGTGCACATTAGTGTCTAATGTTACCGAGGTATACTTTGGTTTACAGAATCAGGTAGGTACTACTAATAAGCAATACCTAAGTTTCAATACATAACCTAAAAGGTACAATAGCTACCTCACAAGTAGGTAATAATCAAATGTTTTCGAATTTCGAATAAAACATTTTTAACAATCTCTGAAATAAAATTACAGGAAAAAAACACAGAATTCACACAAAGCGTCACTGACTACGATTATCTCGTAAAAAGTCAAGCGAAAATCTCCGAGACACTCAGATCCAGATCCGTCAAAATCTTTGTTTGGAGGATTAATGGCGGACGCAAGCAATTTTCGACCTTATATCCGTTGAACCAATCAAAAACGGTCACCCTCATGTCTTTACTCTCTTTATATAGGACTCTACGCCTTTGAAGTGAACAGCGCCACCGGTTGGGCTAAATTTGTACTTTTGGGCGGCCATTAGGAGGCTAAAATCTTGTCAGTGTTTATTATTTAATACGCTGTTTACCAGTATCGTGAGCTATTTTTGATATTTAATAGAGTTTGAGACAACACATACCTACCTTGATGACGTGTCTAATCTTTTGTAGGTATATGTATTATTCGCATTTGCAAGATAAGAAATTCAACGATTTATACTCAAAACTGCTGGTCGAAAACTGTTGATACTATAGAAAAAATCATAAACATTATACTTCACTCTTTATATGTAAAACATTATAAGCAAATTTCCAAAAATGAAGCCCGAAAAAATCAGAATCAACTGTCGCAGTGTTCCTTTTGAGGTTAGGCACGAAAACGCTGGTTGTCTGTTAACGTAACAAGTGATAGAAAACAGTGACATATGTAATAAGCCTACTATATGTAAAATACGAGGCAAAACATTATGTAAACAAGCTAATAACTCCTTGAAGCACACTTAGTTTAAATAGTCCTAAATGTGTGTGGAATAGTAAAATGTTTGTTCATATATACAATTTTGTATTTATTTGGATGTGTGTTAACCTAAAAAAATTATGACCAGAATTCTAATTGACGAATATTCTAATTCTGATTGCGTCATACGTGGCAGGTACCTTGGCCTACTTGATCTTGGAAGATCTGAACAAAATCCGTTGGTATTTTTGTTTACGCAAGAAAATTTAACTGGATACGCAAATTTACCACGAAAAAATACCCAAGAAGGTGTCGTAATTTTCCAAATTATTTTTTGTAATAATAACGGGTGAAAAAGTTGGTAACAACAAAATATTATTACTAAAATAAAATGGATGATGTGGTTGTAATCAAATATAAGTCAAATATTCTAGTGAATATACAGTGCAACACGGAACTGCAGTTACTGCTAAATGACACTGGTGTCAAAAAGTAACTAAATTATTTAGGAATATTTTGTGTTTAGTGCGTTACTGTAGAGAACAGGACTTAACTATTTTAAGGACAGTAAAAACGTATTGGCGATTCCAAAAATGAATGCGTCCTCTGCATGAAAATATTTGAACCTACTTAAAAGGTAATTTTTGGGAGGCTTATTGCTGATATAATGATAAATAACACGTATTTGGGTTTGTTTAACGTAATAATTTAGTGGTGCTTGTGATTTTTTGGTATTACAAAGTTAAAAACGACGTGGTTAGTATTTGTACATCTTTATTTTTACATTTTAAAATTGCATTCAAAAGAAACCAGCACAACACAAACTGCCATGTTTATGGGGGTCATTCCACAAAACGTGTCAATAGAAGTGTTTAAAATAGAAGATAGGTAGAAGTTTGGCCCTGTTTGGAAACTGTTTCTCACTCGTTTGTCCAAAAGGCATGTACCAATTTATTAACAGGGAACACGTTTATTTACACAACATAACCACTTTGTTGCAGTTTGTCTATACTTTTCTATTATTAGTCTTATAAAAGCAGAATATATTTTAATTCAAACATTATTTAACAAAAAAACAAGCACTAATATGGTATCACCATACAGTTTATCACACTTATTTTAGCCCAAAATGTAAGTAAACAAAAACTAAGGTACCTGTTTCAACCCAAAAATTCATATAATTAGCAATGAAGCACTTACGGGATGTTTGACTGCTTTTACCACTCTTTTTATCCTTTATTTCATCCTAACTAGCACATGAAGTCACTATATTTATGGCAGTTGAATGCTAAATTGCTAGATGATGTGATATGAAATGCAAAATTTTTACTCGTCTTCCTCCATATTTGTTTACAATTTGCAGCGCCCTCATCGGTAATCTGAATCGCCAATTGGAAACTGGCCTAATTATTATTTAGCAATTATAAATTTAATACTAGAACACATTGTTTGATATAAGGCACTAAATTTGTGACGTGAAACTTATAAATAAATCCCTAAATTGCAGTCGACCAGTACGGTTTTTGATTAAAATGTTACAATTTGTTTGTATTTTCACTGCGACATCTATGTTTCGGTTGCCTATAATAATAATAATAATAATAAATCTTTATTAATCCTTTGGACATATAAATATATAGGACAAGTCACAGCTTTATAGTAAGTTCAACAGATAACAAGAAAAAAAAAATAAAAAAAAACAGATCTACAAAAAAATTATCATTTAAAAACTAAGAGTCTAACAAACAACAGAAAACAAATTTACACCAAATCATCACTTAAAAACTCATCCACGCCATAATAAGCCTTGTGAAGGAGTACCCTTTTTATTTTGTTTTTAAATACAGTTTCACTTACAGTTTTAAAATAAAGCGGTAAGTGATTATAAAACTTTATGCCCATGTACAAGGGGGATTTCTCAAATTTTTTAGTCCTGTGCTTAGGAATACATAACATTTCGCAGTGCCTGGTTTGATAGCCGTGATTGAAATTATTTTTTTTCAAATCTTTTAAATGTTTTCTTATGTGCTGTAATATTTTATATATAAATATGCAGGAAAAAGTGAAGAGTTTGTGTCTAATGAAAAGAGGCCTGCATGACTCCCTCTGATGAATACCAAACATATTTCGAATTATGCGCTTCTGGGCAATAAAAATCCTCTGACTCTCTGTGGAGTTACCAAAGAACACCACGTTATAACTCAGGTGACTATACACGAGGCTATAATACACATTAAGAAGTGCAGATAGAGGCATAGAATCCCTCTATGCCTCTATGCCTAAGTTCACACTGAATCACTGAATATGTCCAATTCATCTTTTGACTGCATCATCGACAAGGCAGTGCAAACCAGGGCCGTAATTATCATATTTGATGAATTCGAGAAACGTTCAGTTTCCTTTTCGCGCCTGTCCTTTACCCAGAATATTGGGATTGTAAAACAAACATTTATCAAGCAGTCCAACAAGTATTACAGTCGAAAAAACAAAAATCGTGTCCTATAAAAACTTAAACTTGAGCTTGGATGTAGATGCATTTCTAATCTCGGTAATTTGTTATGCTGTTAATAATTTAATTATTTTAATTATATAAATAAAAAAAATCCGCAAGTATAAAACGTTTTTTGAAAAAAAATATTTTAATATGTGGGTTTTACGAGGTATACGAGAAATACCAGTATAAATTATAAAAATATTGGTACTTAAATCTTAATAATTACATATTTTATACCTTCAAGTAAACTTATATGTTACCAAAGCACTTTAACACTCTAATATAAACGTTATTGAAATAAAATAGATTGTAAAACCTTCTCAGAAGATCGAAAAGCTGTAAACTTACCTAGGATGGATTTCCTATCCATAAATTTAGGAAAATGCATGTTGCCGCTTTACGTACTAATCCAACGGTAGGCAACCAACAATACTAACAAGTGTAAGGTTGTTCACGTATTCCTCAAGGTAAATTTTTACACTTCAATCGACACTTAAAGCACCGCTCACTTCATGTTTTGCTCTGGAAAAAAGAAAGTTTCAATAATGATTTTTTAATGGATAAGAAATTTTTAATTTACACATAGAGAGACGATGATTTTTGACAATTTTCTTTTTTTATATAAATAGTTTTGCCATATCTGTATCTAATAATAAAAGTATTAATCTTTCAACACTTTCAAGAAGCCTCAAGAGACATACATAACATTATATCTACTTTTAGAAAGAAAACCATGGCCGATTATACAAAAAAACATTTTTTTTATATATACGGTAATCTGATGAAATCGAAAGGCGATTATTTTAGATATAAGTACCTACATCACGTAGTAATAAAAACAAAATTGTAGAATTTTGTTTTTATTACACAAATTTCAAAAAGTTATCAATCTCAAATGTATTTCCTGATTGATAATTATTAAAAGAAGTATAATTTAAATATCCTTATAAACAAACCTTGAAAATTAAAACGAAAAACAGCCACAAAACCAAAATGTACGATATTTTGTGCAGCGATGGTGAAATACTGTGTAAATTGTTTCTCACAATAGGCTTATAAATTATTACGCAAACTAGTACATGTTATTGTTTTTTTAATTACATAATAACAAGAACACAACACTACACAAGCGTTGTTGGCGGAAATTTGATTGCCTTCAGTTATACAGGGGTTGAATATAACATAAAGTCTTATATATACACTATAATAGATATTATTAGTGAATTCAGTACGAAAAATTGTTTTTCGTACTGAAAAACGGAAAATTTCGCAATTCTTGCAACCATCGGAGACATTGGAAATAATAGCACCATACCATATTGGTAACCAAGTTGGCATCATCTGGATATGATTAAAACTAAACCTATGCTACAATGTGTCCTATTTATACCGGGATATGAAAAATTATCTTGGTCAAGGGTGGTTGTGGAATGTAAAACGTGTGTCTTACTTTAAATTTTTTATTATGTTTTGCTGTGTCAGAATCTGTCAAGTCATGTTTGACAATTATGGACTATTTTATATTTCCTTACTTAAAAAACAAGATTTTCGCAACTCCGGTAAATAATTTGCAAGAACTGCAACAAACAATTGTTCAGCAATGTGCAACCATAACGCCAGAAATGCTGCAAAACGCTTTTCACAGCATGAGGAGGCGCGTCAACTTGTGCATCGAACAAAACGGGGGACATTTCCAACAATTACTGTAATTTAGTTTTTCTTGTTACTAAAACCGTTATTTCATAATTTGTAGTTCATTATTGTTTTACAACTGAAATAAATAGGTATGAAATTTGTAGGTTATTGTGATGTCAGTGTGACAGTGACATAATTATTTCAAATTTAAAGTAAGACACACGTTTTACATTCCACAACCACCCTTGACCAAGATAATTTTTGATATCCCGGTACCTCAGTTCACTAATCAGTCGTGATGGTTCAGTGAACCAAAACACGACTGATCAGTGAACCGCCGCAAAGGTACAGTAAACCGTGATTTACTAACCAAGCAAGCGGGCTATATAGGATTGGCCCTCCATATTTGAGAAGAGCTATATGTTCCTTGAATCTAGTTTGAACTGACCTTCTAGTTTGTCCAACATACTCTTGATTGCAATCTTTACAGAATTAGTAGGTAACACATTTGCCGGTTATTGATGATATCTGGATTTCAGACCACCTTTCATGGCTACCTTTGACCAAGCAAATTTTTTATATCTAGGTATACAGGGTGTACAATCAGATTCAAAAATATTTTCCACTTATTTTGGACTACCTACATTATTTCTGTAAATACTCTGGTTTATTTATTAACGCAATTGTAACGTTTCAAACAATTCGTTGCCCTGTTATCAAAAACCAAAGGCCAACACTGTCGGCAGGTGATTCTTTTGTTTCTGTTTTCCGTCATACACAGTTACGCAATCTAAAATAGTTTGCCTTGACAATTTAGTGAAACAAACACGTTTATTTCGATGCCCAACATATAGTTTGGACTTTGGTATACACCTATATCAAAAATTATACCAGATTAGGTCATTAAATACGTAATATGTCATGGAAAAACGCTTAGTTTTAATAGATTTTCTAACTTCCGGCATACTGAGGACCATTTGAACATACAGGGTGGTCAAACGAGGACGGGGTGGAGCATTTTGGCCCAACTAAAGATTGAATCGATCTTCTAGTTTGTCCAACATACTTTTGATTACAGTTTTTACAGCTAATTTCGTAAATCCCCGACTTTTCTTTAGTTTCTATTTTGTCTTTTGAATTACCTAAAAGTTGTTGTAGTTGATTTCTCGATAAATAAACCAATGACGTACCTATATCTTTAAAAACCTTACCGGGTGAAAAGAGGATCGTATTGAATAGATATGAATTTTGTTTTTTGGTTTCATATTGAAATGTCGAGGAATTTTGTGTTTCTTTAAATTTACGTTTCCTAATTATTTTATCAATTAAACTTACAGAAGTTTGGCCCTAGTATAAGAAACTGTTTCTCATTCATTTCTCCAAAAGGCATGTAACAATTTAATAACAGAGAACACGTTTATTTACACAACATAACCACTTTGTTGCAGTTTGTCTATACTTTTCTATTATTAGTCTTATAAAAACAGAATATATTTTAATTTAAACATTATTTAACAAAAAACAAGCACTAATATTGTATCACCATACAGTTTATCATATTTATTTTAGCCCAAAATGTAAGTAAACAAAAACTAGGGTACCTGTTTCAACCATAGACATTATAAAAAATATAATGTCTATGGTTTCAACCCAAAAAATTCATATAATTAGCAATGAAGCACTTATAGGACATTTGACTGCTTTTACCACTCTTTTTATCCTTTATTTCACCCTAACTAGCACATGAAGTCACTATATTTATGGCAGATGAATGTTAAATTGCTAGATGAAGTGAAATGAACTGCAAAATTTTTACTCGTCTTCCTCCATATTTGTTTACAATTTGCAGCGCCCTCATCGGTAATCTGAATCGCCAATATCAATGTATTCGTGAGAATACATATTCTATCCAAATATGTAAAAATACACAGAGTGATCTATTTAAAAAATACAAGTTGCGGTAAACCACTCTTTTTGAGACACCCTGTATATATGTCAATAATATAAAAATGTAAATAAATGGTAGATTAGATTCCCTCTCGGCATTAGCATGAGACAGTAGTTGGTGCAAGTTTAAACCACAATCACATTCTTGGACAATTTCAACTAATTCAATGCTTTTAGAAATAAGAAAACTACGCAACCTTGATGTCTTTCAATCGTCTAAATGTGTGTCATTAACTGATTACTACAAAATGTCTTTTACCATGATAAACATAATCAAACTAATGTGTACTATTAAGAAATTATTTAATTATGGGTCGATTAGATTGTGTTTTTAAGTATATTATTATTAAATTGTCTCTCGACTTCACAATTTAGGATGATTATCTAATTATTTTTACTGACAATTAGGAAACAATTTCCTAGAAAACGAATTAAGGTATGTATGTATATTTTTAATAGCTTATGTATCGACTAAGTTATTAATTAGGAGTTATCTTTGATAATTACCGTATTGTCGGTGTTTTTCTCAAAGTACCGTAGCTTCAAGGTCAACAGTGGAATGATAAAACCGATCAAGTATTTTATTAATTTAATACGTACTTTTTTTCACAAAAAATTGTGGTTTAATCAAAATTTTCTGACACCTCAGTATTCTGACAAACAACTCTTCCTAGCGAGGTAGGCGATGGTTACAACGAGCCGCAAGCGAGTGCTGAAAGCCTCCAGGATTATTGAGTATGGATTTTTTATGTTCTTTCACTCTAGTTTCAATACTAACACCGGTTTGACCCACATACGTAAACGTAAATAACAAAAAATTCAGAATCGAATCAGAATTCGCATTGTATAGAAAAAAATCGTTTTATAGATCTGAAAAATGTAAAGGTTCTGCATCGGAAAAAGAAAAGATAGCGCTTAGATCTAATTCCTATATAAAGAAAGATATAAATAAACTATATATATTTGGAGTGCATTTTCAGTCCTCTTTCCATTTTAGAACTAAAATACAGGGTGTTCCTGTGAAGGAAAAATTAACCCGAAAACTATAAGAGATAGAAGGATGGATCTCGCGCCATTATATTTTTGGGTTAAAACAACTCTATACACGTGATACGGATGAGCTCGATCTCAGCAACAGTGAAAAATAGAGGAATTTCAGCCCCGCCACGCTGTACCAACTATGTATTAATCGACTTCCTTTGTCATTAAAGGTGTTATCTAACGCTCGTCAACGCCTGCTTTGCCTTTTACTTTTGCCATAAAAACAAGAAACTTAATCACAGCCCGCTGGACTCGATGAACTACCGCTAGTATACCGCTTTCTGTTGTTATTTAGCAATAATGTTTTAATACTATAATGTGTTATAAATATAAATTATACACTCATACATAACCATTAAAATATATAAAATATCCAGAGCATTTCATAGCAGTGCTTTTATGGTTTTTTTATGTATAAATGCCATTCTTGCTAGTCGGTTGCTGAATTTTATTTATAATTAGATATTTCTTTGTTATCACGTTATTTATAGATAATAAATATACAGGGTCACCCATTAACAATGGAAACACGTACAAAATTTGTTTATGGACGGATTTGAACCGGATTTTTTTCAAAAGATAGATCTCCAAAAGCTCTATATTGATGCAAAATTTGAAGACGAAATTTTGATTTTCAACGCCTACTACGAATTTTTTTTAAGTGAAAAGTAGCTTGTTAGCGATTTTTTTATAAAAAATCTGACTACACCAGTGGATTTAGGATCCCCTCGAATGCATTTGTACCAATTTTTGCGAAAAAAAGTTTGTTCCTAAAAAAGTTATGACAATATCGGCATCACCAGTGTTTGCCTTTATCGGTGAATCTATTCCTTTATAAAAATCGAATAGAACCCAAAGAGAAACAAAATTAAACAACTTAAACACTGGTGTAATTATTAATAAGAACTATAAAAACCAGTGTACACAAAATAACCAACAATTTCTCTAGTGTTTCCATTCTTAATGGGTCACCCTGTATGACGCATAGTCAGTGGATACCTATGTAGTTGTCGTTAATTACTTTTCGATCTTTTGTAAAAGCAAATGAATACTGGGTGGCCCAGCGAAAAGTCTTCACCCTGAATAACTTGGTATAAAAGTTTTTCAATAAAATTTCAGATACAGGACGATTTTTGTTTCAACGGGAACGCATTTTCATACTGACATGTATACAGGGTGTCCCAAAAAAAGCGGTTTACTACAACTTGCATTTTTAAAACGGTACGCCCTGTGTATTTTTGTACAGATGTGGATAGAATGTCCTTTTATAAATACAGGGTGGATTTTTTAAAGGGAACCACTTCTGTATCCCTGTTAACATTGAAATTACACTATACAGTGTGAAACATATTCATGGTATACCCCTCTTTATCCCCTTATTTTTTAGATACAATTTTCAAATTTAGCATGGCGGAAGTACTTACTAAAGGTCACTTTTTGACATAAAAATTACCTTTTTGCCAGTTCTGGTTTTACCGGAAATAATACCAACTCTCGATTTTTACACGGAACACCCTGTATATTATTATATTTTTGGAATCTACGTCATTTTCTGAATCCAACGATATAACATAAGTGGTATTTCAGCTGTCAAATTACTTTTTGGACTCTATTTTACTTTTGAATTTAGAGTGCCTTGACCATGTAGATCACTTGAGTAATTTTAGTTTCCTTGCAGCAAAGAAGTAGTCAAACTATGATGGCTCAAATAATAATGCCTAAATTACCGATGAGGGCGCTGCAAATTGTAAACAAATATGGAGGAAGACGAGTAAAAATTTTGCATTTCATATCACATCATCTAGCTATTTAGCATTCAACTACCATAAATATAGTGACTTCATTTGCTAGTTAGGGTGAAATAAAAGATAAAAAGAGTGGTAAAAGCAGTCAAACGTCCCATAAGTGCTTCACTGCTAATTATATGAATTTTTTGGGTTGAAACAGGTGTCCTAATTTTTGTTTACTTACATTTTGGACTAAAATAAGTGACAAACTATATGGTGATACCATATTAGTGTTTGTTTTTTGTTAAATAATGTTTAAATTAAAATATATTCTGCTTTTATAAGACTAATAATAGAACAGTATAGACATACTGCAACAAAGTGGTTATGTTGGGTAAATAAACGTGTTCCCTGTTATTAAATTGTTACATGACTTTTGCAGAAATGAATGAGAAACACTTTCTTATATTAGGGCCAAACTTCTACCTTGCTTCAATCTTAAACACTTCTATTGACACCTTTTGTGGAATGACACCTATAAACACGGCAGTTTGTGTTGTGCTGATTTCTTTTGAATACCATTTTAAAATGTAAAAATAAAGATGTACAAATACTAACCACGTCGTTTTTAACTTTGTAATACCAAAAAATCACAAGCACCACTAAATTATTACGTTAAACAAACCCAAATACGTGTTATTTATCATTATGTCAGCAATAAGCCTCCAAAAATTACCTTTTAAGTAGGTTCAAATATTTTCATGCAGAGGTCGCATTCATTTTTGGAATCGCCAATACCTATTTTTTACCGGTAACCGAATACCTCCGGTTCCATGTGACGATGATTCGCAGCAACAGGTGTCTGCAAAACAGAGCAGATATCGCTCTTGTTAGACTACATTTCCAAGAACGAATTATTTCCATATCACAGTATTGTATTGCCTACCTGTTTCTTTTTTAATTTCTTTGCGATAAGGATTGGTCAACAAAACAAACACCCATGTTCATTTTATATTCGATAAATTACTAATTGCAATCTTGCAGTTTATTGCTATTTACCTTGCTAGAAACAATTTCAAGGTGACTACGTTCCAGCGACAGTATACTTTTACAGTATGCGAGGTTACTTAACTGATTTGTACCATTGAAAAAACCGCCGCAGTCACATTAGGTATATGTAAAAAATGAACCAAACTCGGACCCTCTACGACTCGCTAAATATTGCGGCAATTGTTACATGTGACAGCGAAACGTATCTAGATTTATTATCATTACAAAATATAAATTGCAAACACAATCTAGCCGCAAATATTATTTTTATTTTCCTCGCTGGTTCTTGTGGGTTGTCGCGCGGTTTTCTTTTGCTTCGCTGCTTTGAGCAGACAGACCCAGATGGTGTTATACAGGGCCAACAAGACAATAGGCCCAGATGTGGCGGCAGTGGTTTGAT